>PVKU01002734.1:0-210697 GCA_004027475.1 Anoura caudifer
TGTTGGAAGCAACCTAGGTGCCCATCAGTAAATGAATGGATCAAGAAACTATGGTACATTTACACAATGGAATTCTATGCAGCAGAAAGAAAGAAGGAGCTCCTACCCTTTGCGACAGCATGGATGGAGCTGGAGAGCATTATGCTAAGTGAGGTAAGCCAGGAGGTGAAAGACAAATACCATATGATCTCACCTTTAACAGAAACCTAATAAAAAAAAAACAAACAAACAAGCAAGATATAACCAAAGGCACTGAAATAGAGAACAGGCTGACAGTGACCGGAGGGGAGAGGGGAGGGAAGATCAGGGGAAAAGGGGAAGGGTTTACAGGAAAAAGTGTAAAGGACACATGGACAAAAACTAGAGGTGGTGGAAATGGGAGGGAGGTCGGGAGGATTGGGGGGATGGGCTGGGATGGGGTAAAAGACAGAAACCTGTACTTGAACAACAATTAAAATAAAAAATAATTAATGTAAAAAAAAGGTCATAACCGGAGATGAATCATGGGTCTACAGCTATGATCTGGAAACGAAGGCCCAGTCATCCCAATGGAAGTTGCCTGCTTTTCCACGCCCCAAGAAGACGCAGCAAAGTCACAGCAAGGTCAAGACTGTATTAACTGTGTTTTTGATTGGAAAGGTGTTGTCCCTCATGAGTATGCTCCTCTAGGCCAAACAATTTGTAAGAGGTACAACCTCAATTGCATCAGCTGGGAGATGCAATTTGAGGAAAATGGCCTCAGCCTTGGGCAACTCTTGATTGGCAGCTTCATCACTACAGCACACCTGTTCATCCCTCACTTCTCAAACAGAGTTCTTGGTGAAATATCAAATCTTCCAGATGACCGATGACTCACCCCACACACAACAACCCAGATTTGGTGCCCTGTGACTTCTGGCTTTCCTAAAAGCTAAAATCACCTTTGAAAGGAAACAGATTTCAGACCGTCAGTGAGATTTAGGAAAATATGGTGAGGCAGCTGATGGCGATTCCAACAAAGGATTTCGCACAGTGTTTTGAACAGTAGAAGGGACGCTGTGAGAACTATGTGGGGTCCCAAGGTGCCTACCTTGAAGGGGACTGAGGCATCATTGGCCTATGTACAATGTTTCTGGTATCTTGTATCCTCTTCAATACATGCTTCTATTTTTCATAGTGCGTGGCTCTATACTTTCCGGTAAGACCTTGTATAACCTTGATCTGAATTAATAACCCTATTCTGTATGCTCACCACAGGGCAGGCAGTAAACTAATCAAATTGTTACCCATTAAGAATATCAGAACTTATTTGGCGCAAGTACTCTTCTCCTAAATTATTGTAGTAGCAGAGGGGCTTCAGGTGTGTCCCCAAGTTCCCTTGGCCAATTGATTGCAAGGCAAATTATCAAATTTCCCAGCATCCCCTACTGGCCACTACAGCACAGATGTGGAATGGTGAATAAAAACACACCAAGCAGCACAATTCTACCTCTCCAGGTACATGCTTCTATATTTAGCTTGGGCAGCCCCTTAACTTTAATGCTGGTCAGGAATATGTTCCGAGATTTATTGGAGCACCACGATCCCCTCTGCGTTATGACTGTGTACTAAATGGGTTTCTAATTTGGTCAACCAAGATGGGTTGGCCCGGTGCTTTCATTATCAGGGCTTGCATCAGCAAGCCCTGTTTGTTAAGGAGGCTGCTTCTTCTGGTATTTAGAGTTTTATTCCCTGTGATTTTCATCAAGTTAAATTTGGGTATATGCGTCACTACTTCATACAGAAATAAATACAAGTTTGGCCAATAATATTTGCATCATTCCCAAAACAATGTTTCCACTTCTTATATGCTTTCCAATTTCCTTTCAGTGATTTCCATGTAAGTAAACAAATGCAAACCCAAAAGCTTCCTGAAGAAAATGGCACACAAGGACTCAGAAATACAAGAACAATGATTATATGACAGTCATATTCTTCTTAATCCATAGATAATGTAGCACTGTTTTAGGCACATAGAAATTGTTTCATATATAACTGTCCAAAGCATATGCATGTATATCAACAATGTAAAGAAAAACCATATGTTACATTCTCTGTGGATTTCATTTACTTGAGTCCCAGACTGATTGTGCTAAATGTCTGAGAGTTCAGATGTTTATTCGCATAACAACAAAGAAAATCATGATGAGAACATTAAGCAGACAATCATGCAGCTTTGTTGGTGGCTGTGGTCTGAGACTGGACACCTGTTGCGATTTGAACAGGAGTTGGGTGTAGGCAAAAGCAATGTGACCAAAGTGTCATGTTCTTCGGGTATTTGATTTGACCTAGACAGGCTGCAGAGCCCTTCAGCGGTACGCCGTGGAATGGCTTGTAGAATTTTCAATTAAGGGGTATGGTTGCCCAAAGCCATACAGTGATTTTGTTTCAGCTGAGTGATAGGTAACAATTGCCATATTGGTTGGTTTGCCCCAAAGTACCCTTTTATCAAAGTATACTTTAACCCTATCTGGTAAATGTCTATCAGCTGTATATTCAGTAGGTTGAACTCAGCAAAAGCTAGTGCAACACCAGTGTAAATGTTCTCAGTTTGTTAAAAAATGTTGATTTGGCTTTTCTGCACAATATCTGGACCCAAATAAATAATTGTACAGTGACCCTTTATGCTTGAGGGCATTATGAATAGCTGCAATATTGTGGTAAATGTGGAAAGCCGATGATTATAGCACATTTCCAAGTAAACTTCACTTAGAAATTACTAACAATGAGTTCATAAAAGAACTCAAATTCAAAATTATACATATAATTATGACATTGTGAAATCAACGTGTTATTTTTCGGAGGGTCATGTTAACAGTTGTTTAGCAGCACCCTATTTTGAACACATTGATGATAGTTTGGTAACCAAAGATTTAAAATTTGGAAAAGCTGTTGTTGCAGAAATTCCATTCTAGTTCCTCCCTCTGAAACTGTTATGGGAGCTTGTATAAAGATATGATCTTGAAAGAGAGTTTATTACAAATAGGTGGGCTGCAGTCTGAATATTCACAAAAGATCTTTTGCCTCCTGTTTGGACTCCCCAAACCGGAGCGGAGCCAGGTCACTGCCGGTGGAAGAAGGCAATGGCATACGAGACCCGTTTCTTAAATAAGAATATAACTGGAGGTTTGAAAATTTTCACAGGCAGATGAAGGTCTAAAATAAGAACAAAACAATTTAATTCCAGAGCAATAATCTTTTCAATACATGTGTCATTCCTAATTGCAGTGCCATTGTACAGTCTCTGAAACAGCACAAAGACAATCAATGAGTCAAAGAAATTAACAACTTCCTCTTTGAAATAGAGCTATATTGATCAGAAAAACCTAACGTGTTTCTTCTAATGTCCTTCCCTATGGAGCAAAAGCCCGCTGTTCCCTGGGACCATATAGATTAACTGTTATACAAATTAGACAGGATGTTCGGGCCAGAAAGAATTCACTCTGAAGAAGAATAATTGAGGCAAAGCAGGGTATCCTTGGGTGCAATACGAGCACCGGTTTATGTTCTATAGTGACTTCGTGTTGCATCTTTTTTGTGTGATTTTAAGTGAAAAATAATGTTAAGAACATTCAACTTGCATTTATATTACAACCCTTCCCCACAACCTTCATCCTTCTGGTTCAGACAAGAATGGACCCTGTATCTCTTTCATAGACCAATTTACTCCTTCTTTGCTGTTAATCTGGTTCCTCTCTTTTTGTTTTGGGGAGGTTTCTACCATACACAAACATCCTTCCCTCTAATGTATATAAACATACTTAAATACTTAGCACAGGACACAACAATTAAAGGACACAATTAAAAAACCTAAAGTAAAATATAAAAACCCTGAACACTCCTCTCTTTCCTTCACTATGAGAACTCTTGGAAGAATTGTTCATGGTTGTTTTATTGGCCTTGTCATCTTCTTCTCAATGTGGCTTGCATTTATTTGCATATCTTTAATGAACATGCACTCAGCAGGGTTGCTAATGACTTCATTTTTAAATCCAGTGGACTCTCACCTCACTTGAATTCTATGGAGCACTTGGCAGTTCTTGGGTCTCATCGTTACATTAAAAAATGCTTTAATTTTACTCCTTTTCTGCTTTAATTGTTCCTTCTTATTCTCTTTTTTTTTAAAAGATTTTATTTATTTTATCTTTAGAGGGGAAGGGAAAGAGAGAGGGAGAGAAATATCAATGTGCAGTGGCCTCTCATGCATCCCCTGCTGGGAAATGGCCTGCAACCCAGGCATGTGCTCTGACTGGGAATCGAACCACAATTCTTTGGTTCGAAGGCCCGCTCTCAATCCACTGAGCTACACCAGCCAGGGCTCTTATTCTCCTCTTAATGGTCCTTTTCCTCTTCTGGTGCCCTAAATATTGGTACTAATGCCAATAGATGCTTTTGCTTAATTTTGTTTTTGTCAAATCATATCCTCCCTCTACAGATAACGGATAATTTCACTACCGGCTGTATACTGATAATCCGCAAATCCTTGTGCTCAACCTGCACCGTCCTCTAAGCTTCAGATCCATGTATCCAACTTCCTGTTGAATATTTTCACTGACATGTTCTTGGAGAACTGAAAATCAAATGTTGTTGCTTACTGAAAAATTTTATGTATTGATTTTATAGGGTAAGAGATGAAGGGAGAGAGAGGGAGAATGAAGAACAGAGAGGGAGGGGCGGTTGAGAGAGAGGTAGAAAAACAACATCAATTCATTGTTCCACTTATTTATACATTCCTTTGTTGATACTGCTATGCACCGTGACCAGGGATGGAACCCACAACCTTGGCATATGGGGATGGTGCTCTAACCATCTGAACCATCTGGCTGCAGTGCAACTACCCCAACATAATTTGTTATCTTCTCTCCAAATAGACTTCTCCTCCCCCCCTAAGTTCTCAGTGAATAAAACCATGATACATCTAAGCCAAAAAGCTGAGAAACATCCTTTATTTCTCCTTTTCCCTTATCCTCATAGAAAATGCATAACCACACGAAAGATACGAACTGAGAAGCAATAAAAAGTTCTCATATTTTCTCAGATTGTTCCTTGGCCCTTTGACTTTCCAATTTCAAATACTTGTCTTTTGGTAGTATGATTATTGGTATCTGATAACATCAATACTTAGATTTCAATCGAAAGTCATGTAATAATACCCTATTTTATAGGGTGGCTGGAAACACTAAATGGACTAATACATGTGAGCATTATTAGCAAAATGTGTGACATAAAGAACATGTCCAGTGAATGTTGGTTATCATTTACTTATTAATGAACTGATTTTGTTGCTTCTTTCACATTACGTTAGAGTAATATTTCTAAAATAAAAATTAAGTCACTTTCTTATTTCATGCCCTTTTAATAGCCCTCTAATACCTGCACAAAATCTCCATACGTGGAAAGCAGATGACAGCTAGTGGGGAGGAGATTAGGGGGTGGGGGATTGAGCAAAAAGGAAAAAGAAAAAAAGGACTCATGGACATGGACAACAGTGTGGTGATTGCAGGTGGGGGGTGGTATACAGGGGTTAAATGGTAATGGAAAAAATATAATAAAGATTAAATTAAAAAGAAAACTCTACCTGCCAATCCAATAAAAAGGAGTATACAATAGAAAATTAGGTTGTCTTGTTAGATTATTCACTTATCAAACAAAGTTGGTGCAGGAGTCCTTGCATGAATAAGGATGTGATGTTTATCAATGAAATAAAACTAACCTAGCTGTTAAAATACTTTAACATTAACAACCAGTGAGAGAGCTTGTTCGATAAAGTATAAGTGAATAGTCATGTTTTATAGAAATGACTGAACCTGGGTTGTAAAATAAAGAAATCTGCTTTGGAAAACATGCCATTTAGGAAACAAAAGAATTAGGTCATCTTATTCAATGGAAGGCTTTTAAAATGATAAAATGTTATTTTAGGATATTCACAAATGAGAATTTTTACTTCTGTATTAGCTTAGCAAACACCGAGAGAGTCCTATTAGTTA
Source organism: Anoura caudifer (assembly GCA_004027475.1). Lineage (NCBI taxonomy): Eukaryota > Metazoa > Chordata > Mammalia > Chiroptera > Phyllostomidae > Anoura > Anoura caudifer. The sequence goes on from PVKU01002734.1 coordinate 6,006, forward strand.
AGTTTATGAAATTAAAAGAAATACAGATAATGAGGGCTTACTTTCATATTGCGCAACATTATCTGGTATTCGGATGAAAACCAGTGATCATTTTCTTTCAAGAAGCATATGTTGAGATTCCACGTACATTAACAAGATATATAAATAAATACTGACCCTGCACTGGAGAAGCTTAACAGTAGTGGTGAAATAATAGATGTCTATTAGAATAGCATAATAACATTGTAACAGGATTATAAAAATGGCAATACCTATTAACATATAATGTAACTGTATAACATACCTAGGTATGATTTTGTATTCTATAGCACTTGGAAGAATTTCAGAATTCTATAGCACTTGGAAGAACTCGATCTATACAAGCTGAATGTGTTTTGACCAGTTCCGCTGAAGAGTGGAATTACGTGTGGGCATCTGGGGATTGTGCAGTAGTGGTGAGGATGATGATGGCAATAATAAGAAGAAAAAGGTGAAGGGGAAATGGAGAATATTAGGAAGCACTGTATAGATCAGGGGTGTCAAACTCATTTTCACCAGGGGCCACATCAGCCTCGTGGTTGCCTTCAAAGAACCAAACGTAACTTTAGGACTGTATACATGTAACTGCTCCTTAACAGGTCATGGGAGAGCTCGTTAGTGTCGCCGGATAAAACAAGGTGGAGGGCCTGGCCCGCAGACCTTGTGTTTGCCACCTGTGTCATAGAGCTTACTGTGTGCTAGACACTTTTCTAAAAGTTTTTGCATCTACAATGTAACTTAATTTTCACGAAAACCATTTGAAGAATGTACTATTATCAGTCTAATTTTAAAGTCAGGGAAATTCACGGACAGAGCCATTAGCCTGGCCAAGGTCGCAGTCAGTGAGTGTGTGGTTGCTGTTAAAATTGGGCATGCCTGTAGAATGTGAATGTGAATGTTCCAGAGAAGTACTGGGGAGCATCGATGGTTCACTTCACTCAGATATCTAGAGTGGCAAATGTCCCTAAGCTCTCTATGCCCCTCTCGCAATGCTGCCCCAAAGTTATCACATCATCTAAGGTTGTAAAGGACCTGAAATGAAACCTCCAGATTATTAAATAATTGGCAAGCAGGTAAAATTTTAAAAATAAAATGTCAGTTGGGGTCCAGAGAACACATCAGTCACTGAGCCCCAGGTATCCCGGGAGCCACACAGCACCATTCCATCAGTCTACGGAGGCATTTCCTGACTTTCTCAAGTTTCTTGGAGTATGAGCTCAGAACAAAATATACAGTAGTTAAAAGTCACTTTCAGTCTATATTAATATTGCTAATTGCTTAGTGAGTTGATTTCTGGGCTGAAATATTTGCTTTAAGTATGAATACAGGAACATGGGAAAATCAAATTTCAGCAACCCACTTGTTGTTTGTTCCGTTAGCTTTTATGTTCCAACACCGTGAGCATCCCTAGGTTTCCTCTGATTAACTCTCCTGAGCTCTGGCTGTCTCAGTCCATGTCACTTACACTAGAGTATGAAGGTCACTGCAAAAAAGAAATATCTTGTTTCCAAAGAACAAGTTATAAAGCCCTGTTACAAATCCACATGAGAATATTAAATACTTTTTTCTGGGCATCTCACGGTAAAATGGGGCTGTCTTGCTTGCTTTCCTCTCTACCTTCCTCCTTTCCTACCCTTCTTCCTTTGAGCTCCACATCCCATCTGCTCATATTCTGTGTTTTCTGGACCCTTAATATTGTCTTCCGTGATCTGTAATCCAATCGTAACTTGATTGTTTTGGCACTGGATGCTACTTTTACCAAAAAAAAAAAAAGATTTAAATGATAAAAACATTGACAAGATGCGGAATATCCTGGGTAGGGTGATGGATGTGGTGAGGAGTCTTCATACCATGCCATGTGGGGACACATAAGGAAGCTAGGGAAACAGACAGAACATTTAGGGGAAATATGATAGCTGTTCTGGTAAGGAAGCAATGAGTGGTAAATTTTCATTTAATAAGTGAAATATCTACCCAGAAAGAATGCTGTCTAAATAGTGCCTGGATGGCTCAAAAGGAATTAGTGATATGAAATTTCTGAATTGCTAGCCAGAGCAAGTTGACCCTGGAAGAAGTCCAGAGAAAAAATTGTAATATAAAGCAATGCTATCATTTAAGATAATTTCTATGATATTACAGAGGAAACCATTTGATCTAAACTAACTGTACACATTAAAGCAGAGTATAGCATAAATCAAAATTAATAGAGACCCAGGATCTGTTGTTATATAAAAGTATTAATAAATGGCACATTTGGTTGTTGTATGCAGTTTCTTTTTTTAATATGTTGTATAACAAATGATTGAGAAACAAAACTGTACATCCAGAAAAAAATGTAAGGAAACATCAATTGTTTCCGTAACTATTTTCCTCTGGAATAGGAAAATATTCCAGAGGAAATATTTAAATTAACATGTTACATTAGACAGTTTTACATATTTTTACATATTTAAATTAACATGTTACATTAGACAGTTTTATTTTTAAGCTCAAGAAGTCTTCATAGCACTTTCTCCTTGCTTGGGTCTTCCATAAAGCTATTAAAATTCATGTGCATTATATCTGGTTTTTATCACTCTGTACCTAGTAATAGTTTGTCCAAAGTGTGCTGACCTCAGTATTTCAACCAATGTTATCAAAAGCTTGTGACAATTTTCTAGGGAAATTGGACAATTTAAGAATATTCAAGAAAAAATACTGTTTTTTATTTCAAATGCGGTGGTTAATGTTGAATCACTTAATTGCTCTCACTAATCAGATCTGTCTTGGGAAGTATGACCACGTGACCAGGAGGTAAATATTGATATTAAAGCGTGTTTTCCACAGCTTCACTTTAATAAAATACTAGGCTGCTGTAGACAATGCTATTTGCCTTCACAAGTAGATTTTAAATATCTACCAATTAACACATAGTGCTTTGCAAATGAAGTAAAAATAATTACCTACATAATTATATGTAAAGTAGCAAAGGGTTATAGAATATCCTGATGAAGAAATGACATAGACTGTATTGTAATTTTTGTCTGGGGCCCTGAACATTTTTGTCACTACTTTTATTTCTTGACAGTCTTCAGCATGGAATGCTTCAGTTTCCACCAGTTGTCAGGGAAAAATGTGTCCTGGAGAAAATGAGATCAGGCTTACCTGTAAGCAAATTGATATTGATGCCTTGTGTCTTAGAAATGCACCTGCAATTTTATTAATGTTCTTCTTTGGAGCTCTTTATTTTAACTGGTTATTTTTGCAGGTTATGGTTCGTGGGAGGGAGCAGAGGAAAGGGGCAGGAAATCATCCAGTTGTATTTAAGGTGGGCAGGTATAGCTTGGATCCCTGGAATGTGTTTTTAATATAAATGGGAAATCCTTTTTCTCTACTGTTTGTCATGAGCATGATCAGTTTTTGTACTCGAAGGCAACAAAGTACACACACATACAAATGGCAGCTTTTTTCTAATTTTCTGCATCCCCTGTTTTGCCCTAATTTGATAGTGAACTGTTCTGCTGGAAAATGAGGGGAAACCCATATGATTCAGTTTAGCTTGTTCAAGACACATTGTGTGACTTCATTTTCTATCTTTTCCTTACTCATTTTATCACAGGGAGATGGAAGCCTTTTTATTGCTTAAGTTTTGAGCCAGGGGGTCAAGAGGACCAATCGCAATGAAAATACAACTGAGAAGAAGTGGCGTGCAGGGGATGTCATTGCTATGGTGTTCTATAACATTTGGGGTGCACATCTCAAACTCTTCGTTTCCTGCCTGTGTATCAGCTCTTGTGCTATTCAGTAAAATCTCCTGCCAATCAGGCCACTGGATGGTTTGAAACACAATTTTCTTAACGCTTGTTTGAAAGCTTGGGAGAAATGGCGGGAGGGGGTGGTGTTCAACAGGTATTTTTAATTCCATAAATTTTCTTCATGTTTTCTTTGCTTGTGTCCCACTACACTTTATTATTGAACCATGCCCCCCCCAATTGTATTCATAAAAGAAAACAATTGAATTTTTTTAAGAGCTCACACTGAGAGGAAAACATTTACATTTAATTCCTGAGAATTCAACACTTTAAAAGATGACTTTTGAAACTTATATAATCTGATTGCATCTCTAGGGAGGAAAAAAGATATTTTGCATTCATTAAAACAAAAATGACCAAAAACGTTAACCATATGTTTGCTATTAAAGATAACTATATTTAATTCAACAAAAGTGGGTTCTTCACTGAGTCTAAATGACGTATAGCATTACAGAGTTGACCGCTGTTCTCTCTGTAACAAACCAGGGCGAGGAAAGCTGGGACTGTCCTCTACATCTAGGACAAAGACTGTGCTTAGGGTTTAAATAAAATGAAAAGACTAATGTGGAAAATTAGAATATGTTGAAGGTTGAAAGAGTTGATCTTGTAACTTTTACATAACTCAGGAAGGAAATCAAACACCATAGAGGCTGAGAACTTTCCCTAGAAGGATTTTCAAACAATTTATATAAAGTTGTTGGGAAATTCACAAAGACCTGGATAAGGTTGGAAAATCTTGTTTTCAAGGCAGGACAGAACTGCCTGATACAACAATGCCACCTATCGGCTCCCAAGGAATGGCACTGATGACGGCTTGTTTGGAGTGCCAGTAAATGGGAGAGTTTTGCAGTTTGGGACATGCAAATAGAAGCTCATTAAAGAAACAGATGCTGCTTCTCACGTGCTTTGCTCTTGGATGTGGAACTCTACGTGATGCATATGGTACACACACACAAACATAATGGATGCGGATTTTCTCATAGACGTCATCAATAACCCTCTATTTTGTGCTAGATGATGAGCTTTCCTTACATTTTTAAAGTGGTTGGGTTTTATCTACATATGGACTAGTTGATGTCATACATGAAGGTTTGCTTTGATGAAAAGAAACAGCACTCTCTTTATTGAGCGTGTTATTTATGTCTTAGTCTCTCACCCTTCCCAATCCCGATAGCTTTGTGATTCTCCAGCAGACTTAGAATAGGAAAAGCCCAGGGGACCCGGACTTCTCCCAGTAGTCCAACAGCAATTCTATATCCGGACACTATAGCCCAGGGTGTGAAAGAGAAATTTTGGCTGCTCTGAGTAAAGAATGAAACATTTCATTGTGGTGATCTTAGTTTCTTTGTTTGCCTTTAAATTTCATTAAAAGATGTGCTCTGTAAAGTTATTTGTAAAATTTTGTAGTCATTTCGAAAGGTATAGTGTAGATTATAAAATCCTATTTACATGTGTGTCAGAAAGTATACGGGGAACACATATTATTTTACATGACATTAACATGAAGGGTCTCAGACGTGTGGTAACCTAAAAACAATGAAGATACCAAAGTTGTCCATCACATATGGAGATAGAAGTTAATGAAGTAATTAACTCCCAATGCTTTTTGTTCTTGAATACTGAGAAAGTGGAAAAGATTAAGGGTCCCAACATGCAATAAATGGAGACACAGTTGTCCTCAAAGATTGTGAAAAAATATATAACAAAATAATTGGTTCAGAGAATTGTCATGTTATACTTAATGGTATATTAATAGTTGTACATACACAATATAGTTTATTTGACAGTCAGTATAGATAGCAAAATCTGTGCTAGAAACAAACATTTTAATTTAAATAACTCCCTTTTCTTTCATTTTCATTAACGTGATCACTTGCTTCGCTCTTGGGAGTTCTGGGTGGCCCTTCAACTGACCACTTCTGATTAGTAATTTGTCTAATCGATTGTGAGATTATAATTATTTCTATGCAATGCAAGTTTTTACTTGAGGATAGGAAAGGCTAAGTCTTCTCATTTAAGACACGGAAAACAGTCTGGTTATTGCGGGGGGGGAGGGAGATATAAAGGGATTAAATGGTAATGGAAAATAACACAATGAAGACTAAATTAAAAATTAAAATTAAAGAATAAAATGTTTACACTAGTAAGACTCTATTCAAGCACACAGGTTTATTTGAATGTCATGGCTCATTTGAAAGAAGAATTAAGTTATTAAATAAAAACCTATTGAATTGTTTCTGCTACCTGAGCAAAAACATAAAATTGTATGTTGTATTCCAAATTTAGGTTTGCCCATCTTATCTATTTGTGCCATATTGATTGTTAGCTGTGCTTATATGCGTAATATCTTTCTTTAAATCAACTGTCATTTTTATTAAAGTATAATTTTAAAAGAAAGTTTATACTTTTATAAATAAAATCCAGAATCTTCATTTTTATAGTTTTTTTAAATTTCATTTTGTTTTAATTGTTGTTCAAGTACAGTTTTCTGTCTTTTACTCCCATCCCAGCCCACCCCCCCAGCCCTCACCACCTCCCTCCCATTTCCACCCTTGATTCTACTTTTTGTCCATGTGTCCTTTGTACTTGTTCCTGTAAACCCTTCCCCTTTGCCCCTGAAATTCCCTCTCCTCCCCTCTCTGGTCACTGTCAGCCAGTTCTCAATTTCAGTGTCTCTGGTTATAGTTTGCTTATTTGTTTGTTTTGTTGTTTAGGTTCCTGTTAAAGGTGAGATCATATGGTATTTGTCTTTCACCACTTGGCTTATTTTGCTTTTCATATATAGTAGGTTATCATTTAATTTTTTAAATCATGAACTTGTTGTATTCATTACTCTAAGAAAATCATTATTATACTATATCTAATCAATTTACCATAAATGAAATAACTTTTTAGGAAGAAAAATTGATTTGCATTTCATTAGCCAGCAGTAGTATCATATTATATTTAATTCATGTTAAAGCAAGGTTCTTGGTGAATAGGAAGTTTCCATTTTTTTAGTTGTAGTATTAAATAGTCAGCATCTCAGGTTGCTGAGGTACATTCTAGGAAAGGGTAAACATCATTTCACTAATTATGCTGATAATGCTGGACACTGAGATTAATCCTAAACATGCTGTACATGACTTTGTGTCAACAAACTTTTGTTTCTAGCTTTTGTGTAACAAGCCATTTGAAGAACATATGGTCCTAGGCAAGAATCTAAATTAACCACTTATTGCTGCCATGTTGCTTAAAAGATAGTTACAAAGATTACATGGAATTGTTTAACCATCTCTTTATACTATCAAGAATATTTCAGTAATGTCTTCCAATGATACTATAAGCAGGTCAATCAAGTAACCTTGGTTATCAATAATTGCTGATGGAGTAAATATAATAAATGTCAGAATGACATGCTCACAGGATGCTGGCTGGGATCATGTAGCATGGCTATCTTCTAGAAGGGAATATTTATTATGTATTGGGCACTGTGATAAATGTTATCATCTCATTTACCCCTCACTACAACCATCCTATGTGAATAGTATTATTACTCCTATTTCATAGCTAACAAGCTGAGGACCAGATAGGCGGAGTGATTTCTCTGAAGTCTCTTAGGTTAACTCTCTGCCTTGAGGGCAATGACAAGAGACTGCATTCTATAAACTCTGCCTCATGCTCAAAACACTTGGTCTCTGGCTCGAAGCGTGGTCTGTGGGGTCCTCCCCAGGATCCAGAGTTCAGGTTAGCCCAGCCCTGACAGATCATTCTCAAGCAGCCACCCAACCTTTCCCACCCAGCCCTTGTCTGGCAAGCCAGTGGCACAGGGTCTGAGCAAAGGACAGGACACGTAAATGTGATCAGCAGTATCCTGGGAAAGAAAGAATGACAGGATTTCTGTAATTCTTGCTGATGTCTGTTCCACCTGGTGCAATCATCCCCTTCTCCAGGCCGTCAGATCATTGACCGCATCTGCACTGCAGTCTGGGTGACTTCGGAAACTCTTTCCTGTACCCTGAGTACATGTACCCACTTCTGGGACTCTGACCAGTAAAATCGGTTCCAAATTTACGAGTCTGCTGGAAAATGATTGATCCCTCAAAAACGTAGCTATGTTTATATTTTAAAGTAAGAAAGAAATGAGTTCTCTAAATATATAATGTATTTCTGAAAATTACAAGGAATACTTACCATTTCTGTACAGCATTACGGTGTTATTGAGTAGTTTCTCATTGTATCTTAGTTGGCAACTACTTGGTGTTCTTTTACATTTCTAGATTTCTTTTTGTTCTACTTAAGAGAAATGCCTATCTAAGAAATTCTACAAAGTATACTTAGATAAAAAACAAATATTACCATTTATCTCACTGCCTATAGATAGCACTTTGAAACTTTTTGTTTATATTTTTCTCCATTTATTTTGATTTTTCATTTTAATCCTTAAACTATCTTCAACCTGCTAGAGATGAATGGCCTAGGCTCAAATAACCTTTCTGACTTCTAATCTCCTTCTTTGATCATGAGAAAAGTTGGTATGTTCTTGCTCTGGGATACAACTATGTATGAATTTATAAAAGTTTGTCAAATTACAGTTGAAACTTCTGTATCCAATTTGCTAGAAAGGACACCAATTTCCTGGTTTATTACAGTCTGGTAGAAATCTTTCAAAGAGGTAATAAAATTTCACAATTGTCTAGCTAGTTCTTAATGAGAAGCTTATTGTCTCTGGGTGAGAGTTGAGTCTATAGTTCTTGAATCTTACCCTCCTTTCTGTTTCTCCTCTGCCACATCAGTCAGATTCAAGAACTTCAGTTTGTAATCTTTGTGTCATACTGCCTCCCTTAATAGATAATGTGGATAATGTACAATGTGGTCCATCAGTTGAACTGACAATAAAAAAACTTATATCTTTCACCTCCTGGCTTATTTCGCTTAGCATGATGCTCTCCAGTTCTATCCATGCTGTCGCGAAGGGTAGGAGCTCCTTCTTTCTTTCTGCTAATTGACAGAACAAACAAACAAGCATAATATAACCAAAGACACTGAAATTGAGAACAAGAGAGGAGAGGGATAGGAATATCCAGGGAAAAGGGGAAGGGTTTAGAGCAACAAGTATGAAGGACACATGGACAAAAGCTGGGGGGGGTGGAAATGGGAGGGAGCTGGGGAGGGCTGGGGGGGTGGGCTGGGATGGGAGTAGAAGATAGAAAACTGTATAAGAACAACAATTAAAATAAAATTTAAAAAAACTTATATCATCATAGAAGCAATTTATAGACATCTGTAAAGTTTTCAGAATGAAAGGATGGTATTCTCTTAGTAATCACTATACAATCAATAGTGTCCCTTTGTTTTAGTCTTTTTACATTAGACACAAAATATCTGAAACTGTACAAATATTTCACTCATGCATTATTATTTATTCATATATTTTATTTTATATCTTTGTAAATATTTGTGTATTTTAGTTTCTCCCCTTCCTGGTATACCACGGTAGTGAAGTTGTGGAGTCCAATTTTCTGGTTCTTATCTGGGCTCCAGGGCTTACAAGATATAGAACTTTATAGAGATTAGTCTTCTCTGCTTCTAAGGTCTCACCTTTGAAATGGGGATACAAAAAGAGCATCTATCTCATAGTTTTGCTTTGAGGTTTATTTTGGGTAGCTTAACACATTGCCATACAAAACATAAGTGCACAATAAATAGTACCTATTAATATTATTGGGTTTTTCACATCTTTAGAATAGAGATTTCATGTATATATATTTGTATATAGCATTTTTGGTATGTGATGGGTAGTTTCAGGAATGTGTTCAGCTGTACGCTTCAGAAAACCTTATCAGTAGCTTAAACAGATAAAAGCATATTTTGGTCACATAAAAAGAAATCCAGGAGCAAGCAGCTGAGCAGAGATGTGCCATGTGGAAATAAAGTTTCTTCCACCTTTCCGTACCACCATTTCTTTAGCTCGTGGGCTTCAACCTCGTGCTCACAGAATTATTGCAGGAAGCCAGATACTATGTTTATGTTCTAGAAAGATACGTGTTAAAAGGGCAAAAGGAGAAATGAAAAGGCCGCAGTGACGGTAGGGGATGCTGGTTGAGTCCATCCATGTTATAAACCTTTCCTGCCATTCTTATCAAAGGGTTTCCCTTGCATCTTCTTGGCAAGAAACTGAATATATCGTTACCCTGACCTGCAAGAATGTCGAGGAAGGTAAATATTTTAGCTTTGTAGCCTCTCTATAAAGGATAGCAATGTCGAAGAGGGTCCTAAATGCCTTAGGAGTAACTGATCCAAAATATCCCCGATTGTACTCATTAATCACTCATTCAATGAACCAAAGGAAAAAGTCAACACGGAAGCCTTTAAACAGAATGCATCAAGTCTTTTTATGTAAAATTGAATCCATATACATTTAAATATGATGATTCCCTTTATCCAGTATTTTGCCACTAAATGTTTGAAGTAAGGAATGAAACTTTACACACATAATTTATTTTTGCAGTGTTGCCATGGTGACAGAGGGGAAAAAAAAAATGTCCCTAGAACAGACCCTGAAAAAAAACTGCTCTTAGCAAATACTCAGAGGCATTTCTGCTGCTACAGATAATCACAGGAATTGCCAGAAATTAAAATGTGCAACGGATAAACACAAATCTTTCTCCTTCGCAATTCTGGAAAGATCTTGCTCTTTTTTTAACCTCTGTAGTCTTCTTGCCACATTCCGTGTCTTCTTCCTTTGCAACAACTGTGTGATGGCTGTTACCACTCTTTCTATCTATCTCAGTCACCACCCAGACTTTGTCAGTTGTGGATGTGTGATCTCAGGAAACTCCTACCTGACCTGTGTCTGTGCCAGTCCTCTTCACACCCCTCCATTCATAACTCTGCCGTTATCCTCTGCTGATTATTTTTAATCCTGAAAGCCATCAGCAGACTCTACCCAATGCAGAGTGATCTCACTTTTCTTCTCCTGTCCATACTTGGGTAGCCTCACATTCATGAGGGTTTTTTTTTTTTTCTGTCCCTGCGAAAGTCCTCCTCAATTCTACTTTTAGAGACACCCATACCACTGACCTAGAATTGTCTCCTTAATAACACGATGATCTGAAATAAACTGAGTCCATGTTAAATTTTTCTGTCCATTCATTCCTCCTTGTTAATACGTTTTTTTTATTGATTCGTTGATTCACTCACCAATTTACTAGCAAATAGTTTTTGAGCATCAAATATTTGCCAGACATTTTGTAAACATAGGATTTAGAGAAATAAAGAACTTAGGGTATATTCTCAAGGAGGGTACAATCTATGGGGGGAAGAATAATTCCGCAGTAGTATGAGGATAACCTGCAAGTTTGGGGAAGTCCCGAGGTACAGTTGATCACCCCCCTTGGGCTCCCCTTCCATCACCACCCCGCTCCCACACATGCACATTGACATGAGAGTTTCTTTAAGGGCAGGAGAGATTCATTCAACCTCTTTGTTTTGGCACTATATTCTCTACCACAAGCTCACGATTGGATCCCAATAAAAATTAGTTTTTCTACACTATTATCGGGAAATAATCTGAAAACCAATGAGACAGAGTGAGAAGGGGATAAGTGATTTTCTTAACTTGTGAGAAAACGCTACGGAATGCCATATGTGATTCAATGAAGATTCATCAAAAATACGTTTTTAAACTTCAGAGACTTAAAAATGTAGACTTAAGACTTTCCTTGGGTATGTATGTATGTGTGTATGTATGCTTGCATGTATGCATGTATGTAGTATGATGTTGTTATACCACTTTGTAGCAGACTATAAATCTGGGCATTACCTAAGTAGAGCGAAAAGATTGCTATTCTTCATTCTATGTATTTCCAGCATACCACGTTCTTCAAAATCTATCAAAAATGTAAAGAAGTAATCATTGATATTTTATTTTCTACTTGTACAGAATTTTATTGAATGTTTACTTTTTTCTCTTGTAATAATCTATCTTTGATTTTTTTTGTTTGAAACACCTACTTTCTACAATTCCGTTGTTATACCTATGTTGCTTTTTGCTCACTAGAGGATATTAGATTAAAAAGATATAACTCAGTATCTTAGTTCATGCTCAAAAACATATAAAGAACACCTTTTTCACACCTTGGATGAAAAATGAATGATCATGATATATTCTTTTATGTGAACAGCTCAGTATTCAAGTCTAACTCTAAATGATTTTTTCATCTTACTTATGAGTAAGTAGTGTGTTTTTCTTCCATAGTAAGGTCATCTTTCTCAGTGATCTCTAATATTTTCAAAGAAGGTGGAATCTTTGCAAGAGTTTGAATCTAAAATTATGATTCGTTCTCTGTTGGCTCAAAGATCTCACTGATTGGAGTTACAGAACCCTTTCTCTTCCCGCTGAAAGCATTTAATGTATGCAAACTTACATTTGGCTTGAGAGCGTTTTTAAAAATAAACTCTTCAAGTTGGAATGTTCTTAACTGAATTCAAGCTTTTATGATGCTGTTTGATTTGGCATATGTTCCTTGTGATATCTGCATTGAAAACACTTTGCTTTTGAGAGACTTTCTGTGCCTTATTGGGACATTTCAAGTCAATTTATAGTTATCAGTAAGAACAGAAAGAAAGAGTTTCCATCCAAAAGAAGTTTCAGTAGGATTGAGCAGTAAGGACTTTAAAAAGAACAACAGCAGCTACCTTGAACCTTTGCCCACATTTAAAAAAAAAGAAAGAAAGAAAGAAACATTACAAGATGGTCTTTTCCTTTTTTAAGACCCACCAAAAATGTACTCTTCAAGAAACACTTTTCCTAACTTACCTGATCCACGGACACCAGAGTGAGATTGGATTTATTCAGTGTTGCCTTCCGTGCTAAAATGTTGGCCATTGGTTGAATAGTTGGATCCTTTCCAGAGAGGGTTTATCTATTAGGATACCTTTGGATTCCTATACAGCCAACTCCTAGAGGTGTAAACTGGATAACTAGTAACTGTGAAGATTTCTTTCCTTGAAAGAAACGTGAGGGTAGATGTTTCCGCAGTTAGAAAGGCACATGTACCATAAGTAGACACCTCCCAGATTCTTCTCTAATGGAACACAGCTGGAAAATTAGCATGTATCTCGGACCCCCAGAAAAGCTCTGTTTGATGTATCGTATAGTCCTTACACTCCCAAGACAACCACTGTTTAGACTTCTGACAGCATAGGTTATTTTTCTCATTTATGTACCTTTTATAAATGGGAATATACATGGTATAATTTTTTGTGCCTGCATTCTTCTGTTCAACGTTATGATGGTGAGATTTATGCATGTTCTCACTTGTAATTTAAGATGGTTTGTACTCATTACTGTGCAGTATTACTGCTCCAGTGTTTGAGCAGTTTCCAGTATTATCAATGATGTTACTATCAGCATTTACTCTGAGTACTTAGTGTATGTCTTAGGTAAACATAAGCACGCACTTCTATCTGATATATATATATATATAGATATATATATAAAAGAGGAATTACATAGTTATAAGGCACACATATGTTGAGCTTGAATAGAAACTGACAGCCAGTTTTCCAGAGCAAGACACCATTTTCTTCATTCTGTGGATCATATTATGGGTTTTGTAAATATATTTCCCAATCATGTGGAAAAATATAATATTGTAAGCTAAAGCATCTATGCCATGCATTGCATTTAAATGAAAACAAAGATGTGAAAACTGTGGGAAATGGGAGGAGTTAATATTAGTTCATAAAAGAACATATTCAAAAATGAAAGAATTGGACCTTGTGTGCATTAGAGAGTTAAAAAGGATAAAGCCAGCTTTTGGAAAAGTAACCTTGCTTTCTTGCCCCATTTCAAAGAATGTGATAAAGTTTGCCTGTTTTTTTTTTTTTAAGATTTTATTTATTTACTTATTTTTAGTGTAGAAGGGAGGGAGAAAATGAGGGAGAGAAACATCAACATGTGGTTGCCTCTTGTGTGCCCCCCACTGGGGACCTGGCCCGCAACCCAGGCATGTGCCCTGACTGGGAATGGAACTGGAAACCCTCTGGTTCACAGGCCAATGCTCAATCCACTGAGACACACCAGCCAGAGCCTGTTACTTTTTTATAGAGAATAAAATCCAACCAATAAAACATGAATATTAAAGTTGGAGTAGACCCTGGGAAATAATTGTAGCCACCCAAACATGGTTTCTTTGGGGTTTTTTTAGAAATAATTTTTCTAATGTAAAGTTATATTATTAAAACATTTACAGTAATATCTGAGTTTCCTATATTTTGCTTTTTAATAATATTAAATTATTTTATGCTATCCGATTTATCCTAAGAAAAACCAAAGATCTGACATAGTTTAAAATAGATTTTGAATGACTGATTTCAAACCGTGTGGAGAGGGACAGAGCAGGCACTGTCTCTTATGTACCTTTCTGGGGTTGTGCGAGATGTTGTACTTACATTGATTTAGTTAAAAATGTAAAAAATAAAAAAACTTAGTTCAATGCTGTTCTTTTACTTTTTCTCTCACTGTCAAAAATTCCCTTTCAATGTCATTTTAAGCGAGGAAGTCAATGGTATTTTTAAACGTGGGCTTGAAGAAAACTGCAGTTCATTCTGCTTTGATGAGAAGGAAAAATAATTTCCAATATTAGATTAGACTGCACAGGGATATAAAAGAGAGTTTTACTGGAAGATCTTTGCCTTTTCATCTTTTCAAGGTTTCGTGGAACTATGATGCGACTATTGCATTTGTCTAAGATGTTACTTTAAGCAACTTTCTAAGCCTCAATGCGTTCTTCTTAGGCATTGTGTTCTTCAGTTGTATTACCAGAAGTCTTTTGTTTAGTAAAGCCTTTGGTAAAAATTCCTTCAATTTGAATTTAGGTCTGGGCAACAACAAAAAAGTAGTTAATTATCGCTGTCTTTCTTTATGCAATGATCCACTTCTCTTACGCTAGTCTTTGTATGGGTGAGCCATATTCTCGAATCCTTTTCTAAAAGGTGTTTAAAGAATAATGTGACATAAATCTTGTATGTATGCTCTGATTTTTAAAGAGTTATTATTTTTCCTTTTGTTGGTCCAAATATAGAAATTATCTCCTCCCCTTCCCCTCTCCTCAATTAGCTGCCAATGGTCTGGAACTTAACGATTTTACCTCGTGTGATTCTATTTGTTTGTAATCCTATATTCAACATTGTACTGAGGTCTGTTAAACATTGATAAGCCAGTTTGTGTGCAGCAGGTCCTCGGAGAGCATTGCACTAAAATGTTGTAAAGACCGGATGTGGTTTAGGTATTGTAAGGTGGTTTCGAGACATTTTCCTAGTGTCTGTTCTTCCCAAGGTGCCAAATCAACTTGGCCTTGATTTAATACTGCTAAAATTGCAATACTGAGCTGACTTGGAGCTTCACGTACTTCCAAACGAATTTCTCCGGGGGTGATTTAACAAATACTTCGATTTTTTAAGTACTGTGGAAAGCAATACACATGGGACATTATTTTGTAGTCGCTGTGAGACACTGAGGTCTTTGCCAAAATCTTAAGTTGCTTTCATTGCTATTGTAGTTATACCTTCTTCTGTGATCTCTTGCCAGGATTCTGATGGCCTCATCTGATGTTGTTTTTATTTAGTAAGGTGAGTTGTATTCTGTGTAATGTTTTCTGAGTTGTACAGACTTACAATCATCCTGTGTTCCAGAGATAACCACTGCTAACAATTGGGAATACAGCCTTCCTATACAGGTTTTCCACACCTAGATATGTAGTTTGAAAATTAAAACGGAGTTATGCTTTACGGATTGTGTTATAATGTGCTCTAAAATATTTTACTTTATAATATATCATGTACTAAAAGAATATATATTCGCATATAACATAGAAAGAATAATGAAGTAAACATCCCTGTAACCATCCCACAGCTTACAGAATGGTGGCAATACTTTGAAGCCCCACGTGTCCCTACGAAATGTTAATCCTTTCCCTGTCTTGCAAAGATAACTGCTCTTCTGAATTTTGTGTCTATCATTCCCTTCCTTTAAAAATTTTTGTTGTAGTGTACACACACACACACACACATCTCCACAAACAGTTTTTGTGTGTTTTGGAACTTTGTATCAGTCACCTTCCCCTTATCTTACCTGCTCTTATTGTCCAGTGTTTGGTTCTATTTTATATGCATTGATTTTCCATTTTAGATAGTATAGCTGAATGTTTATATGATAAATTTAATGTAGATTTATGCACACATTTACCCCACTCTTCGCATGCCATCTCTAGAATGCCTAGATAAGTATTGAGATGTTATGCAGTGGAAAGGGGGCAGTTATGGACATATGATTTGGGGAAAGTTCTCAAAATGATTCATTAGGGAGACTAATCTTCCATAGTTAAACAAACAAATGAACAAAAGGATGGATGAGAAGAAAAGTAGAAACACAAAGGGTAGTTTCACAGTCTAGCCATTTGAAAGAACGATCTGAACCTATGCAGTGGTCAAGGAGAAAGGGAGTAATAATCAGAATTAAAGTCACTGGGAAAGACTATGCAGGATTAACAACAGGTCTGGTGTGAGGTGGTAAAAAAATCAGGATGATGTGATGATGTTTGAAGCCAGATTACTAAAACTTTGGCAGAAATATTACCAAGTAACAAAGTCAGAGAGAAGGGCCACTTTGAGAAGAAAGATAATGCAAATTCCTATGGCACGCAGGGATGCTGTGCTCAGTACACAGTTAAAAAGACAACAGAGTATTTGGGAGGGAAATTGTGGCTGGGGTTGTGGATATTATATAGTAGTAAATGGAGGCAGATATTGGAGAGGGTGACTGTGCTTAACAAAAATGCTTTGTGGAAGTGATCATAGATGCACCCCAAAAAAGATGTTCACATTTGGAAAATCCAAGAGGCGTCAGCACGGGATATATAGAAATCAGGTCAGGGAGAATTTGCTCTTGTGGATTATCACTTATATGTGGAACTGAGATAGGTATTTCACATGTATATTATCTCATGTAACTATCTAATGAGGTGGCGATATGATATCAGCAGAGGAGACTGTTTCAAACACAACAGGATGTTCAGAAGTGTCAAATGATGCAGAAGCAAGAAGGAGAGAATCAGAATTAAGAAAGAGGGTTTGTGTCATTAGAATATAATTGATGAGTTTTGCAGAGAATAAATTCCAATTAAAAGAGATAGAAGCAAAACTGTAAGGAATTGATATGAGAATGAATCTTGTGCAAGTGAGCATTGAAATGCAAACAGATTTAATAATTCAGTGGTGAAGGATGGTAGCAAGGCTGAGAGGAGCTGGTTTTGATTTAAAATAGAAAAGATGAGCTATGTGATGAGAATGCTGTCTAAACATAATAGGCACTCAACAAATATTGTTTGAATGAAAAACTAAAGGCTTAGAGTTTGAAAAATAGGATCCAGAGGGAAGGACAGATAAGCAATGGAAAAGTATTGAATTGATAAGTTCTGTGATTTAAAATTTCCAGCAATATCTATAAAAACACAACTTCATAAAATTGCACAGATAAAGTATAAGCTTTGGACATTGTGTGATTTTGGGACATGTATTTGAAAGTGCAGCAAATAAAACAAGTGCTGATAAAACATAACTTAAAAAAAATGGTGACTTGCTATCAATAACAACTGGCATGTGTCGTGTAAAAGGCCAAGGAGAGATGCATTTCGATAAAAGGTAGATTCTTGAAAACATGTGTACGTGTGTATGTAAGAAGAAAAGGTGTTCTTAATATAGCACTTCATTGTTCATCTCAACTGTGAGTAGCCTCTTTGTCTTTGGCTTTCAAACCACATTTTCCCCAATCATAATACCCAACAATTGCAGATTCCATGTGACTGTTACTTGTTCACTTAAACATGGCTATTCCTGGTGACTTTTAAAGTCCTAAAGCAGTTTTGTCCAGGTTGGTTTTTTTTTTCTGTACCTCAGCATTGCATTCGTCATTGAAAGTGATTTTAATACTGAGATTAAATTATGTTGACACATGCAAATGACTTCCTCTCAAAGGAATTGACTGGGATTTCAACAACTACAAGGTGGGCGGGCTTTCATGCCAGAAATTGCTCTGTTTTTCATATTTTAATCTAAAGTTTAAAATTTGGGCTACATAATGTTTGTCTTATTCAATCATACTCATATATTTGCATGCATACTTATTTTCAACATAAGTACTGAATGACTACATTTTTTTCTATATGCTTACATAAGTGAAGTAGTAATGAGGTACTCATAATAACAATGTAAATATTTATTGATTGTTTACCAAGTGCCAAGCTCTGGACAAAATGCTTTATAATTGTCATCGCAGAAAACAGACAAATATCCTTGTTTGAAAGTTGTTGCATTATTCTCATTTTACAAAAAAGGGGGTGAACAAAGAGGCATGGAGAAGTTCAAATAATTTGTTCATGATTACAAAGCCAGGAAGTTCTGAGGTGCAATCATAAGCCAGGTATGCTCACCACAACATATTTTTTAAAAGAAAGTTTTTTTTTTTTGTAAAAGATTTTATTTATTTTTGGAGAGGGGGTAAGAGAGGGGGAAAGATACAGAGAGAAACATCAATGTGTGGTTGCCTCTCACACACCCTCAACTAGAGACCTGGCCCAAAACACAGGCATGTGCCCTGACTGGGAATCAAACTGGTGACCTTTTGGTTCGCAGGATGACACTCAATCCACTCAGCCACACTAGCCAGGGCTATAATACTCTTTAATCAGCAGAATCTATTCTGATTTCCACATAAGTTAAAATTTAGAGATACAGAAGTTTTGAGAATACCTAATTTTGCCATGTATAATGGACTCCTGTGTATAATGAACACCCACATATTTGGCCCAAACTTTCAGAAAAAAAAATCTTTCATTTTAGTTTTCTAATTCAATGAATTATTTATTTATATTTAATGACAAAACCGATTATTGTATTTCAGGGTATTATTTTGCATATGGATATCGTTATTGCCTTCTAGAGTAACGCTTTAAATACATAAGCATAAATAAAATAATTAAAAACATTTATATAGATATAGAATTAGTACTGCCCATATATATAATGTGCATCCTTATTTTTCCCTCAAAAATTTGGGCAAAAAGTGTGCATTATACATAGCAAAATATGGTAGTTCCTATCTCTTTTCTGGAATAAGAACAAATATACAAATTTCCCTTCCTATTGTGCAAACATTATGCTTATATCATAAAAAAATAGTCATGTAAGCAAAGAATATATATCACATATATTGCTAAGTTGTAAAAACAAGTTACACTTATATAGTTTGGAATAATATGCTTATATACAAAAATTTATTATGCCCAGCTGGTACTAGCATTATTTAAGAGGTTATATTTTACATGGAATTTCTATTTGTTTTTTTAAAAAATGGTTTAATTTTCAAGAATCTATAAAATTGTCAATAGATTGTGAAATGAATTGCCCTAGGTTTACAAAAGAATAAAAAAAGGACTTTTAGCTTTGATTATGCACACATATGATCTTCTAGCATGCATAAAGCTGTATTTTGTCATTAGTCCACAATGGAATGTTTTTATAATACATGGAGTCTATGCACATTATATTTAGATATTAAGGGTGCATGTGTTGATCAAAACAAATAAAATTATTTCCATAACTATCAACCAAAACCTGGGTCCTTAGAACCATTATTTAAAAAATGTGTTATATTTGTACATAAATATGGGTAAATATTTTAAATATATCTGAGATACAGTTAATATATTTATAACAGCATGAATAAATATATTTTAACGTATTTAAATAATAAAAGAACCCATGGGTGGACATTATGTGTATATTTATTTATATCCTACCGGTGTTCAGAGGTGAGAACCATCTTGTTGTGAAGATGATTTATAGCTTGCAGCCCCCCTAAATTCGCAGATCATGTCCCAGGCACACTAACAAGAGACAGGCAATGTTTTGGGTGGACATCCAGTTTCTCATGTGGCAAATGTGGAGCTTAGAATTGCCACTCAGTCCTAACAATAAGTACAAAGCTGAACAAATTGAAAAAAAAACTCGTTATAGAAATGTCATAAAAGTAAACTCACAAAGCAAAATGCTGTCCTAGAGTTCAACTTTAGTAGTTTTACATTAATAGTGGGAGGCTCCCCACTCACAATAATGGATAGAAGAACCAGACAGAAAATAATTGAACAGAAGACTTAACACAATAAACCCCTAAATCTAACATACACAAACACACAGAACACTCTACTCAATAATGCATTACACGTTCTCCTTAAGTGTGGATGGGATATTTTTCCAGAGTGAATTTCAATCTTAAGGGATGTGATGAGATAAATATTATACAAAGTATCTTCTCTAACCAAAATGAGATGAAGTTAGAAATTAAGAACCACCGGAAAATTCATAAAATTGTGGAAATCAATTAACACACTTTTGAACAATCAATGGATAAATGAAGAAATGGCAAGAGATACTGGGAAAAACTGAGAAAAAAATGAAAATACAACATACTAAAACTTGTGGGACGCAGCAAAGTGGTATGTGTGGAAATGTACTGCTGTAAATACTTACATTAAAAGCAAGATGTGTCTGAAATCAACAACCTCACTTTACAACTTAAGGAGTAGAAAAGGGAAGAATAAAGTAACCCCGATTCTAGGTTATGGAAGGAAATATTAAAAATTAGATTCGAGCTAAACAAAATTGAGACTACAAAAACGGTGGAGAATATCAATGAAACCAAAAGTTGGTTCTTTGGAAAAATCAGCCAAATTGACAAATCTTTACCTAGCCAGACTGAAAATAAATATGGAGTGAAGAGTCAGATTACTAAAATCAAAAATGAAAGTGGGGACTTGACAGTTCAACAGAAATAAAAAAGGCTTAGAGTCCGTGAAGAGCAGGGACGCATTCTGAGAAACGCGTCCCCAGGCAATTCCATCATTGTTCCAACATTGTAAGGTGCCCTTACACAAACCTAGATAGTCTAGCCTACGACACACCAGGGTATACAGTATAGTCTATCGCTCCTACACTGCAAACCTATGCAGACTTTTGCTGCACAAAACAACATGACATTAAGTCAAGCACAAAAGGAAGAGATGCTAACAAGGGGCAGAGTAAATTCGAGATGCATCAGGCTGCTGCCCGTGTAACACGGCATGCTGTCTTACATCACAATGTTTTTGTGAATAAGAAGAGTACATTCTTAAATTATGATAAAAAGTGTAGTATAACAAATACATAAAACCTTAACGTAGCAATTTATTATTGTTATTAACTGTTCTGTACTGTACACAATTACATGTGCATCCTTTTATTTGACCGGCAATGCAGTGGGTTTGTTTATGCCAGTGTCACCGCATACGCAGGAGGAATTCATTGTGCTATGGTGTGACGGCTATGATGTCACTAGGTGGTAGGAATTTTTCAGCTCCATTATAATCTTTTTCTGAAGGATTTTATTTATTTATTTTTAGAGAAGGGAAGGGAGGGAGGAAGAGAAAGGGGGAAACATCAGCGTGTGGTTGCCTCTGACATGCCCCCTACTGAGGACCTGGCCTGCAACCCAGGCGTGTGCCCTGACTTGGAATAGAACCAGAGAGCACTTGATTTGCAGGCCAGCACTCGATGCACTGAGTCACAGCAGCCAAGTCCCAGCTCCATTATAATCTGAAGGGAACACTGTTGCACGTGCGGTCCAGCGAGCCAAATGTTATTACCTGGCACATGACTGTTTAAGAGTGTGCTATATGAGGATTTTAAGAGAATACTGTGTTTGTACACCAATAAGTTGGGTAACCTAGATAAAATAGACACATTTCTAGCAACAGAAAACTTTCCTAACTACATCAAGGAGAAATAAAAAATCTGAATAGACCTATGCTTTGTATGGATATTGCATGAGTAACCAAAAAATCTCCCAGCAAAAAGAAGCCCTGACCCGGAAGTCTACCGAATCTTTAAAGAAGCCCTGTAACCCATTTTTCACAAACTTTCCCAAAAATTGAACAGGAGGAAACATGGCATAACTAATTCTATGAAGTGAGCGCTACACTGAGACCAAAGCCAGACAAAGACATTGTGATAAAACTACCAACCAGTATCTCTCATCAATACAGAGGGAAACAAAATATTAGCAAATTGAATCCAACAATGCTATAAAAAGAGTTATGCACCATGTTCAGTTGGGATTTATCCCAGGTATGCAAGGCTACTTCAACATTCAAAGAACTATTAATGCAATCCATCACTTCAACAGGCTAATGAAGAAAAATTACATGATAATATAAATGCCTAACTATTTATGCAGAAAAATAACATGACAAAATCCAACATCCATTCATTATAAAACTCTCAACAAACTAGAAATAGAAGAGGTACTTCCTCAACTTGATAAATATCTGAAAAAAAAAAAAAAACCCAGTACAGCTAATATATTTAATGTTTTTTAAAAGATTTTATTTATTTATTTTAGACAGAAGGGAAGGGACAAAGAGAGGGAGAGAAACATTAATGTGTGGTTGCCTGTCACGTGCCCCTTACTAGTGACCTGACCTGGACCACAACAGAGGCATGTGCCCTTACTGGGAATTGAACCAGCGACCCATTGGTTCGCAGGTTGGCGCTCAATCCACTGAGCCACACCAGCCAGGGCTAATATATTTAATGTTGAGAAACTCAAAGATTTTCTGCTGAAATCAAGAAGAAGGCAAGGATGTCTTCTTTTACCACTGCTTTTCACCATCATAGTCTAAATCCATTAAAGACAGAAAGGAAATAAAAGCTATACATAATAAGGAAGGAATAAGTGAAACTGTTCACAGATATGGAATCATGGGTGTAGAAAATACATAATTGCCAAAAACAAAACCAACCGACCAAACAAAAAAACCTCCTGGAACTAATAACCAACGATAACAAGGTCATAGGATAAAAGATTAATATACAAAAGTCCTTTGCTTTGCTATACATCAGCAATTAACAGGTTAAAATGGAAATTAAAAAATTACCATTTAAATTAGCACAATCAAAATTAAATACTTAGATATAAATATAACAAAATATGTACAAGCTCTATGTGAGAAAAATACAAGACACTGATAAAAGATATCAAAAAAGATCTAAATATATCCATGTTCGTAAATAGAAAAACTCAATGTGTCAAGATGTCAGTTCGTAAATAGGAAGACTCAGTATTGTCAAAATGTTGGTTTTGTCTAAATTGATCTATAGATTCATGCCATTCCAACAAAAACTCCGAGAGGTATTGTGTGTATATCAACAAACTTATTCTAAAATTCACATGGAAAGTTAAAAAAAGAACAAACTGAGTATTGAAAGGAGAAAAACCAAGGTAGGTGACTGATCCCACCCAACTACAAGACTTACTGCAAAGCCGTACTTTCTATTACTAAGGAAGGAATAGACAAATGACTCAATAGAACAGAATAGTGAATCCAGAAATAAAACTACATAAATACAGTCAACGGATCTTTGACAAAAGAGCAAAGTCGATGCAATGGAACAAATAGTCTTTTCCATAAATGGTGCTGGAACAACTTGACATCCACATGCCAAAAACATACACATTTTTGTGGAATCTACACATGGACATTACACTCTTGGCAGAAATGAACAATAAATGGATCATGGACCCATGTAAACCACAACACTATAGAACTCCTAGTACTTTATGTACTAGAAAACCTAGATGACTATGGTAGGTCATTATCTTTTACATACAACACCAAGCCATTTACTATTAAAAGTAAACCAGCCCTGGCTGGGGTAGCTCAGTGAATTGAGCAGAGGCCTGCAAAATGAAGGGTAACTGGCTTGATTCACACTCAGGGCACGTGCCTGGGTTGCCGGCCAGGTCCCCAGCGGGGGATGTGCAAAAGGTTACCACACTTTGATGTTTCTCTCCTTTTCTTTCTCTTTCCCTTCCCCTTTCTCTAAAAAAAAATAAATAAATCAAATATTTTCAAAATAAAAATATACCAGATGTATTTGGAGGAATAGCTGATTTCAGGTCTGGATCAGGGAATATTGAAAGTACATGTGGAACATTTGCTCATACCAGAAAGCAAGAAAGCAATGAAAGACTATTGGTTTTACTGTCAAAAATTAAGTAGCCAGCCTGAAAGGGTACACGATAACCAATTGCAGAGGCAGGCATCAAAATGATTGAAATCTTTGATGACATTCAATACATAAACATTTAATTCCATAAATTATTAATGACAGTTTTAAAAATTCATTGGATGTTTTTAGAGAAGGCAGGAAAAGTAATTTGTTATTATGTACACGAATAAGTGAAGTCAAAAATTTAAGTATTTTTTCTTTCCAGCTTAAAAAATTCCTCAGGATGACCAAATAACATAAGAGGAATGATTCTTGGCTGGTTACGGCTTTTCCCCATGTTGAAATCCAGTAAAGGTGCATGTCCCTGATTCTTCTTCTTTCTGTGATCACAAGTCCCTCTAATGCTAGATGGGACAGGTTCTACACTCTTTTTTAAAAAATATTTTATTTATTTATTTTTAGAGAGAGGGGAAAGGAAGGAGAAAGAGAGGGAGAGAAACGTCAAAGGGTTGTTGCCTCTTGCACGCCCCCCGCTGGGGACCTGGCTCGCAACCCAGGCATGTGCCCTGACTGGGAATCAAACTGCCACCCTTTGGTTTGCAGGCCCGCGCTCAATCCACTGAGCCACACAAGCCAGGTGGTTCTACACTCTTAGAGGGTCACGTGATAAAGTTGCGCCCACCGAGATAATCCAGAATCATTTCCCTATTTCAAATTCTTGCCCTTAATGTCTCTGTGAAGTCCCTTTTACCATGTAAAATTGCATATTCACACATTCCCATGATTAGCATGTGAATATCTTTGGGGTGGTTTTATTCTGTCTACCCCCTTGCTCAATTACTTCCAGTCTAAAAACTAGTATTTGCCAGGCCAGGGGATATTTAATACTTTAAAATATCCTGTCATATTAGTTATATAAGTATTAAAAAAGAGAGGTGGAGGGTAATCACTGATTATTTAACTGAAGTAACTTTATATTTCTATACAATTATTTTCTACAAAGTTCTTATTGAATAAGCAGGAAGTATTTATCCAGTACTAGTGAAATATTTTATCTTTAAATTCTACTAGAAATATATCTTGTTCAGTAGTGTACCATCATTATTTAAACTCTTATAAGTCAGGTTAATTAACACCTTCATATGTGTCTCTAGCGTTATAATAAAATCTCCATTTCTAATTAAAAAAGAAATATGCATCACTTATTATGTGCACTTGTATTAACAAATTAGATGACATATTATCTTCTAGTTGTAATAATTAATTGCCATGAATATTTTGCAATAAATAGTCTCCAAAATTGGTTTGCTTAGATTAAAACATGTTTTCGTTTAAGCTGTCTCTTGCTTGGCTGTAAATCATGTACTTTTCCGTACTCCATAATAAGCCTAAAAAAAAAACCATTGTATATTCGTATTATCTGAACTTCCTAAAAAGCCATTTTGTAGTTGGTACCACCTTTCCTTTAAAATTAGCAAAGTCAGAGAAGAAAGTAGCAATTAATAATATTGAAAAGATTAAAAGGTGTCAGGACTAAGGGGACCGTGATGCAGAATCAATGCAGGAGACCACGGCTTGCGGAGCCTCCTGCTGTTTGATGTTGCTCTAACTTGATGCTCGAAACGTTCCTGAGATAAATAGGTCCTAGCTCTGACATTATGTTGAAGGACATGCTCAGAAAGAGCTTTCTTTTCTTACTGCCTAGCCATGCCCTTGAGCTAAGTACTAGAAAATTCGAAGGGGCCATGTAAAATAGAAAAATGGGCAGTATTGGGAGTGTATGTGCAGTCTCACATTTTAGGTTTATGAATGCAAATGTATAATGTCAATTACAGAATGGCCCATTTTTAGGGTGCATTCATGTTCAGGAAATGTACAAATAAAAAGAAAGATCCTTGAAATTTTAACTAGTTTAGAGGGCAACTCTGTAAAGAGATTTGATAAGAAAATATTCAGATGATACATATGAAAAAGTTCAAGTGTGAAATAGGATAAAGACTTCTCTCTAATAAATACCATCATGACACACCCTCTGGTAATGCCGTCCATGTGTTTGGATGGATTTTACAATCGTGGGGACCACATTTCTATTGGCTGTGTCTTTACAGCATTATGTTTTCTTATGCAAATGAAGACCAACTATATCAAACAAGACAGAGAAAATGTGGTCTTTTTAAAAGTGATAAGGTGATATCACTAATATATTTCGAAATCATTTAAGGCTTATTTTGGAGCTATGTTGTCTAATTTGGTAGCCACTGGCCACATGTGGCCGTTGAACGCTGGAAGTGTGGCTAGTCCCAATGGAGATGTGCGGTAAGTCTGAAACCCTGACTGAATTTCAAAGACTAATATTGAAAATAAGTAAAATGGTTTATCATGTTGATTATACATGGAAATGTAACAATTCAGATATACTGTGTTAAATATATATATATATATTATGAAATTTAGTTTCAGCCATTTCTTGTCCCTCTTTGAGTGTCACTACTACAACATATAACAATTATATGTGTGACTCGCATTTGTGGTTTGCACAGTATTTGCGATAATGTTGTTCCACACTTTCCTCATTACTGAGATATCTTCTCCCATTCATGTTTGGGTAAAATTTTAATTTACATGTTAAAGAAAAAACTGTAAAGTCAAAAGAAATATACTGGATTCTGCAATGTACAATGTGTACCCACAGTTTTATGTGCATTAAACGTGGGATTAAGGCACCCATTATTATACTCATAGTATGTAATTATTATTTTCCCCTCAAAAACATGGTAAAAGAGTGCTCATTAGACATGGCAAAATATGGTACTTACAAGATATGGTAAAATATGACAGTACTAAAAGCAGCACTTCGGACTTTCTCAATGAATTGTTAAATTAAAGTTGCTGGGGTGTCATTAGTTTATAATATCATATAGGTTTCAAGTGTACAATTCTATGATACATCATCTGTATATTGTATTGTGTCCTGCTCATCACCGCAAATCAAACCTTCTTTTATCACCATACATTTGATCCCCATTTACCCTTATGTCTGGTAACCACCACTTGTCTGTGCCTATGAGTTTGGGTTTGTTTGTTTGTTTATCCTTTTGTGCACTCATTGCTTTTAGTTTTATATTGCACATATGAGTGAAATCATATGATTCCTAACTTTTTCTGTCAGACTCATTTCATTTAGCACGATATTCTCAAGGTTCATCCATGTTTTCACAGATGGCAGTATTTCAAATGTCCCTTAAGCCAACTCTTTTCTCATCCTGAGAGAGAGATAGAAGATATCTGAGCTCTATGTATTAGATTGTATTCTCCAGCCTTTTCTTCTCAGAAAAGTTCATGTCATAAATAAAAAATATTTCCCTTGCAGGGCATAGGAAATAATTTATTATATTAGAATGCTACATGGAAAAGTAAATTACACAGCAAAACTTTAGCGAGGAATTCAATGATCAACTTATTTTTGAACATGTGAAAGCTAACTTACTCTAATCACTCTATGGCCACAAAATTAAGCTCAGTTTTCAGCTGACACAATTTAGTCCCAAAAAGGAGCCTTCCTGCAAAGGCTTGGTAAAAAACAGCAGCTGCTGAGAAGGGTTTTTGTAGGTTGGTGCACAAAATGGCACTTCAAGCCGTTCATCGTACAAATGGAATCATTGAAATTGGAATATCATTGTAATCTACAAGCCACGTGTCCTCTTGTTATGTGTCTGAAAATCAGATCATTTTGTAGAAAACACAGAACCTATAAAGTAATAAGAAAGTAATAATAAAACAGGACAAATTTAGTAGACATATATTTATAATCATGGCTTTTATACTGAGTGATAATTGGGCATAAAGAATTTATTGCGTACAAATGTTACATTGGGGCAGGAGTAGTGTACTGCACACTAATGTATGTCTCAGACCTAACCCAATGCTCAGTATTTTGTGTAAGAAAAATGTAAATCAGTGGCCAGTATTATATATGGAAACTCTAGGGAAGACAGAGAAAGAGGACGTAATTGTAATGCTCCCCTAAAAATGACCGGAGTTTATTCTTCATGCCTTTTAGCTTTTCCAA
Source organism: Anoura caudifer (assembly GCA_004027475.1). Taxonomy (NCBI): domain Eukaryota; kingdom Metazoa; phylum Chordata; class Mammalia; order Chiroptera; family Phyllostomidae; genus Anoura; species Anoura caudifer. Next base: position 33,972 of record PVKU01002734.1, read on the forward strand.
CTTGAATTCCTGTAGCCTGCCTTTGCCTTCTTAAACTAGCCTGATTTTTAAAGTAGTTTGGGCTGAAGTAGCATATTTTTATAAAGTGGCCCTTTGCGCCGTTTTTAAGAATCACAGGTCAAATGAGTCAGACCACTGTTGTAACACTGATACTTAGATCCACCCCCTACCAAATCTGAAATTAATTCGTAGAACTTCCGGCTTTGTGGGTTTTATTTTTAAAAAGCATCTTGCAGAGAAATTACCAAATCTATCCTAAGTAAAAGACTTTTAAATTTTACTTTTAAAAGCCTTTTCTTTCCCCAGAAAGAGTCATGGGCATCTTAATACATGTCTATAAGTGAATTACTTGTTGTGTTCAACATCATTCTATCTCACATTCCCCTGGAAAGTGCAGATGATAAAGGTAGTGTTTATGCTAAACATTGTGTAAAGTGTGCTGCATTTTGAAAGAATTTAGTAACATCTTAGAATGAATGTGTATGAGAAATATTATGTGAATAGATTCAGAAAATAGCCCCTTTCTCTAGTCCCTCATTCACCATTTGCTGTTTGGGATTAGGTTTGGGCTACAGAAAACATGGTCATTTTACTCCCAGGACTGGAACACCAGGAGTTCAGAGACTTGGGTTTGCTCCTGGCTGCTGTCACTTTGTTGTGTATCGCTTGCTTAGGAAGGGAGAGGGGAGAAGGGCATTCGAGCAAGCAAAGAGGTCCTTTTAAATAAACTCTTGGTATTCAAAAAAAAAAAAAGAGAGATGGGGAGATGGGGACAGAAATGATTTAGGTGAGGTGGGTAAAGAAAGGTGGCTAAGGGTTTAGATTTTGGGAGTCACGATGTAACCTTTTATGACAGGAATATGCCATCCGTATGATGTGGAGAATTCCATGTACACCTTGGTGTCGGTGAAAGAATTAAAGGCATGATATAGTTAATTCACTCAACACAGTGCCTGGCATGTATTAAATGCTCAGTTTGCTGTTGTAATTGCCGCTTCTAGGAACAGTTAATTTCACAGTCTAATAACGTGGACACAGGCAGTCAAAAGCAAACGGAATGGTTTCCGATTGAAGTTTTTCGTATATGGCTTTGTGAGCTGAGTGCCCATTTTAGTAGAAAATATGTTTTTGAGGAGAGATAATTTTTAGAGGTGATTAAAAGTTTGATTATAACCATTCTTGGGCTTCATAATTTAAAAACAATTTCACAAAATCTGTGATTAATTTTTCCCACTTAAAAATTTTATTCTCAATAATGTGCAGCATTAAATATAATTAGAATTCATACAGCATCTTGGGAGGTACACTTTCACATATTAAACTATGCAGAAAATGCTAAATTTCATAGGTTTTCAAGAATTCAAAGCAAAATAAAAGATAAGAAGTTAGGCTTTATGGTTCTTAAAAGGCCCTTTAATGTGGTTACTTATTTTCTAATGAATGCATGTACCAAATTGGACACTCACCTACAAACAGAACCTAAATTAACGATTTAAAAATGAAAAAGTGACATAAAAGTAAGTGAAACTTTTACCTTCACCACCTTACACAGGGTCATTCACTGATTAAATTATCTCCTGTGCTTGCTGCTTCTCTTACTACATAAATCACCCATGGATTTACATTAGGGGCATTTTGAAAACATAATTAGTAAATCGTCACTTGTTGCTGTTGTGCAGTAAATTTATATCTTTATGGTATCTCAGCTATACTGTGAATCTTTGAATAATTCATTGTTCACATGAAATAAGCAAATTACAAGTATCTAGCAAGTAGTAATTCTGTGCAACGGTTCTTTAAAGGCTGAAGAACAATAGTTACGCTGTTCCTTTGGTCAAGCACGGCAATATGTAATTACTGTCTGTGGTTCCTCAAAATCAACTTCATCTCTGATATGTATTTCAAATACTTGAACTATACAGTATGATACATGGAAAGTCCAAAGGGCTCATTTCATAAGTAGATGGTATTCTTTATAAACAGTGTTTTTAAAATAACTTGAACATTAGGCTTATTATTCTAGAGTGGTGGTGATAGTGGTATTGGTGCTTGTTTTCTTCTCCTCTTCCTCTTCCTTCTTTATCATTATCAACATCATCTAAATGTTCTAATAGATACGGGCAAAATTCTTCTACACAGGTTGTCCAATTCAATAGTCCTTAAACTCTACAGGCATCCAAATGACTTAGATGGCTTGTTAACACATGCAAGGCTTGGCACCTCCCCCCAAATTTCTCATTCACAAGGTAAGAGATCGGACCTTATCTAGTACTCAGGTGAGGCAAGTACTTTTAGTCCAGGGACCACACTATGAGAAGCGTTGCTCTGGGAAATGTCTCTGTTCTCTTCTCTATCCAGTTGTCTATGTTTTTAATGCTAATATGCCCAAAAGCGCAATATTAATGCTCTTTGCCTGACTGTACACTAATCTCTATGGACTCCCAAAATATATGCCTAGTCCTGATCTCTCCTTTGAGTTTCAGTCCACTTTGTCAACTGCTACAGTACATCTCCACTTGAAGATCCTACACACTCTCCAACTTTTTAACATGCCAAAACTGGAACTCAGAAATCAAGCCCCACAAAGATTGTTTCAATCAAGAATCATCGAATTTTCACAAGGAGCTTACTTGTATGGTGCCTCAGTCAGTTCAGGCTGCTATAACAAAACACCACAGACTGTGAGGGCTCAACGACAAACTTTACTTCTCATAGTTCTGGAGGATACAAAGTCCAAAGTCAAGGGTCCAGCAGATTTGGGGTTGGGTGAGAGCCCTTTCTTAGCTTGAAGATGGCCTTCCCACTGTGTCTTCTCACGGAGAAGAGAGAAAGAATAATCTCTCCACCCACTTCTTTGCCACCAATCCCATCTTGGGACTTCCACCCTCATGACCTCATGTACGCGTAATTACCTCCCAAAGACCTCATCCCCATGTGTCATCACCTTAGGGATTTGGGCGTCAACACATGCATTTCGAGGGCTGCAAGCACTCACTCCACAACATAGGTTCTTAAACCATAGCCAACTAATTCTAGTTGCCAATGAAAAATAACCCTTACAGGAAATATACATTGGAAAACTTGAACAGCATCTGGAATGGGGTGATCAAAAATACCATCACCAAGGAGGGCAAACAAACATCACATGCCAATAGGTGAGATGCCCTGAGAACACTTCACCTCACACTCTCTGCGCATGGCTCAAACCCACAGCCCAGCACGTAACGCACCTGCCTCACTACTTGGCCTCTCTTCCCTCCACTTCCAACCTCCCAGTTTCCTTCACCACCATCTGGCATTACTGGAATAGTGAAGAACATGCCAGATTCTCTCTTGTTTGGGGTTTTCTTTCTTGTTGCTCTTTGCTTGTCTCACCCTTCCCCCTCCACAAATACATTCTGTCACCTGGCCTAGTTAAAACCAACTGGCCATTGTGGACTAAAAGTAAACTACCCTTTCTGGGTAGCCTTCCTTGCTGATTCCCCTTTCATCCATGCTTTAGCAGCTCCATTACATAGGGCTATTAGAGTTCTTATTGCACTGTGTTATAATTTCCTGGTCAGTTCTCAGTCTCTCTGGTTTGACTGTGAGTTCTTGAAGGGTGGGAACTGTCTTACTCAGCTTTGTTTCCTCAGTGCCTAGAATAGTATTAGTTAAGAAATAGGTTATTTATGAGTATACTGAATGTAGGAATATATGGAGAAAAAATCTAAACTATATACATCGATGGTTAAATCTTCCTTGTCATTTGTTGGGACATTGATTCAAAAAAAAAAATGAGCAATAACATTTAGTTTTACGTTTGGCACTCAGTACTGGGGAGAGACTCCTGAATCTGTTCCACATCCTTCATTAGATTGCAATTCAAAACCACAACTTGTGGTGACCTTTTTCTGCTCTACTATTTAACGTTGGTTTACAAAATTTGGGGAAAATGCAGTTTACTTTTCTATAGAAACTTTTTATGTGAATGTTTAAGTATGAATAATGTATTTACTAATCTATTATGTTTATTGCCCTAGGTAATGTGGGTCAGTGGACTGAGTGCTGGTCTGTGAACCAAAGGGTCGTTGGTTCAATTCCCAGTGAGGGCACATGCCTGGGTTGGGGGCCAGGTCTCCAGCGGTGGTTGGGGGAGGGCACATGAGAGGCAACCACACATTGATATGTCTTCCCCTCTCTTTCTCCCTTCCTTCCCCTCTCTATAAAAGTTAATAAATAAAGTCTTGAAAAAAATAGCAGGCATAAATGCACGTATTCATGATTTTGTATTTGTATGTTTAGGGAAAACTAAGAGACAATGACTAAAAGGATATGTATAATGGAATTTACATCTAGGTTGTGGAATTAATTTTCTCTTTCATTGTGTAACTCTTTTACAGTAATGTAAATTAGCATTACATGAAGAAATAATGTGGTATTTTTAACAGCCATGGTTTAGAGATAATATGGCTTTCTAAAGGACCCCTGTGCTCTCTGTTGTCCCTTAAAAGAGAAAATTTTTCTACCCTTTTCAAGCTAAATATCATGACATTTGAAAAGTGAATTGATTCACAATTTGGATATGGCTGTAAAGTGAATTAATTCACAAAATCTTCAGGAAAAATTTACTAAGCACTTCAAGATTTGCTTTAGTTACTAGGGATGATAAAGGAGAACTGCCCTTCCCATAGTCTCTTATGCTTGAAAGTATTAAAGAAAAAGTGGTGTTCTAAGAAATACTAATTATAGTCACGCGCCATGCAACAACCATGATGCATCTAAAAAGTGCATCATTAAGTGATGTTATCATTTTGGGAATATCATAAAATGCACTTACACAAACCTAGATGACAAAGTCTCTGCTACGCAGTAGGCTATACCCTGTTGCTCCTAGGTTGCACAGCTGTTGAGCATGTTATTATAAAAAAACAACATGGAATTAAATTAAGACCAAGAGAAAATGATGCCATCAAGAGATTTGGTAAGCATGAGATGCAAAGAGTACACTGTCAAATAATGATAAAAGTATAGTTTAGTAAATACATGTACCAGTAATATAGTCATTTGTTATCATTATCTCGTTACAGTCTGTCCATAAATGCATTGCTATACTTTTGTACAACTGGCAGTGAGTAGGTTTTGCAGCACCAACGTAACGAGCAGATGAGTAATGCACCAGGATGTCAGTAGGTGACAGGAATTTTTTAGCTCCATTATAATGTAACGGGACCACTGTCTTACATGTGGTCTGCTGTTGACCACAATGTTTTGTGTTGCCCGGATGTACTAAAATTACGATGGTGCATTCCTTTAATTTTTTTACATAAATGTTGATATATCACTAGGGGAAAGTGTTGACTCCTTTTTTATAGGCACTTAAAACTTTCTAGACATCATTTATGATTTCATTTTGAAGGTCAATCCGTAGTTGGATTTTTATTCTTGAATATATTTTTCCTTTATCCACACTTGTCTGTGTTGATCAAATCAGAAAGGACTGTTAATAAGTCATGTATTCCCAACATTGTCACTTCTCAGCAACTAAGAAAATAGCCAAAATATTATAAGTTTATTATTCAGCTTATCATTGAGGTCACTGTTCACCCAGCAAAGCATTCTTCAACATGATAACTCAAGGTTGTTTTAGTGTTTATGGCTCATATACTTGCACACTGCCTTCCTTTTTATTTTGCCCTTGATAGTGCCATTCAGTGACTATTCCACCATTATCATTCATTCTCTTGAACTAAGATACAGAATTTCCTGCTACATTTGTTTTTCATTGTAAGTGGCCCAAGCCAGCTGGACTTCCCCTGTTCACTTGAGAGGAGGAAGAGGCGTATTACATGCACAGTATCTAGAAGAGTAAATCTTCACAGATGCTCAACGGAGATTAATTTTCTTTCTCCTCTCTCACTTTGCTCCCCTTTACCTCCTTTGCTTACTTAGAGTTTTAAAAAATTACTTACTCGGCTTCCACTGTATTAAAATACATTGTCTGAGAATGTCAAAGCATTAATAACATGGATATTTTAAGTCAACTCTACTACAGCTCAGTGGTAATTGGGGATTGTGGCTGAGTAGTAAGGTGTATCTTTGCATTGGCGTCTGTGATAATTAAGAGCGGCATTTGACTGTTGCTCACGTCAGCCCCTCCTGAGAGGAAGGCGGTGTTCTACAGGCATATTCAGCTGCTGCGTGATGTGTTGCTGCATTTCCTGTTACATACAGTTGCCCAGAGCCCAGTCAGTGCAGCAAATCTTAGTGCTAGGCTCTTGTCATTTTTCATAGCAACAGAAAAAAATATATGGTTTTCCATTTTATTGAATGAATTTGAATTCACAGAGGACACCCGCTTGTGCTCACTGTGTACTTTATGGGCCTGTGTACGCTGGCAGTGTGGATAAGCCGAACCATTCTGGGCAGACTAATCAAGGGATGTTGTCTGATATTGTGATGATATGATCATATCTATCATTCTTTACCTTGCTAATGTAACACCTCTGATTTTCACCCCTCCAAAATATCTGAAGGGGATTTCTGATTCATGCTCTCATGAAAGCATCACAAGTTTTTGAGGAGGAAAGGCAAACCTAACTGATGGTTACTTCAACCCCTTGGTTGTAGAGTATTAGCACTTCAGGGACTTTCCTGGCTCAACAGCCTGAGTTCGATGCCTCTAATGATAAGTTGCAGCGGGCTATGCATTCTCTGTGTTCCTCTGGGTCAGTGGCTCTCAAGTTTGGTGGGCACTTGTTCCTTGGAGAACTTGGTAAAAACCCAAAAGCCAGGACCCTGTCTTACTACTAGACTATGTTTATCCATACTTGAGTTTGAAAACCACTGCTCTAAACGTTCAAACAATACATTATTTAACCAAGACAGAGGCTCCGAGAGCATTAGTTGTCCCATAGGCTTGTTGTTCTTGACCCCTTGTCACTGTGATAGCGCTTTACGGAACTACCTGGGGTTTATCGCTTATTTGGGAGAAGAGCGTACAAGAAACAGCCTTTCTAGTATCTGCCGTCGTCAAAATCACAAAGCTCTCAAAATGACACTTCTACAAGTTTGATGTCAAAGTTCTTCCAAAGGTAATTTGAGGGTGAGGTACACTTATTTGTCCCTTGAAGTCCCAATATGTATACATTTATGTGCAGAAATATTACTGTGCTTAATTCTAGGGTGCTCCCCCAGAGGTGGATAGGCAGTTTTCAAAATATTTAGGCTAAGCAGTGTATAAATTTCCCAAATCCAAACACATCTGCTTTTCAAAACGTATCTTGGACCCAAAGATTTCAGGTAAGGTGTATGAGTGGTAATCTATTATTATTATCATCATCATTATTAATTATAATTCCTTCGCTCAATGTGTTTGGTGATATGACTTTTTAGGATTAACTAGAATGTGTGTAAATTAATTAGTTCTTCCTTTAGTTGCATGGATAAACTAAGATAGGTATTCTAATTGCTTGTGCTGGGGCATTCTCTGGGTGACTATTTGGCAAAACAGCCCTCAGTCCTTCTGCCTCTCCTCGTAATAAATAAACCTCAGTTCTGAGAGTAGCTTTTCTGGTGCAATAATGAACTTGCATTTTCTGCTAGGTCAGATTCCTGGTAGGTGGCAGAGGAGGTATTAGCAATCTCACACTCTTCCTTGCCTACAAAAAATCTCCAGGAGCATCTTGCCGCCTAAAACACGGAGGAAAGCCCTCCAGTTTGTAGAATTCCAGACTTTTAAGTTGTGATTTTGATTCTCGAAGTCATTTTGGCTATGAGTGGTTGGATGAAAAGTGACACACCTTCAACAGCAATGCCATCACCTCTGGGAAATACATGCTTTCCTGCTCTGGATCACTGGCTCTGAGCGTGAGGAAGAAGACAAGAGGCAAATCACTGAGTCTCCCCTCAGGTCCTAAATTATCAGCCTGAATAGCAAACAATTTTGATCGCATATTTCAGGAGTGCTTGTGCTTTCCTTTTTTAAAAAAAACAGTAATAGACTTTATCTTTTAGAGCAGTTTGGGGTTTACAGAAAAAAAATGGTGTCTCAGTACAGAGTGTTTCTGTCTGCCCCCTCTCCTCTCTCCACGCCATGGTTTCTCCTACTGACAATTTGCATTAGTGTGGTACATTTATCGGAGTTTATGAACCAGCACTGAGACATTATTATTCACAGAAGTCCACAGTTTATATTAGGGTTCACTCTTTGTGTTGTGCAGATCTATGGGTTTTGGCCAAGGCATAGTGTCTCAAACCTGCCATTACAGTATCACACAGAACAGTTTCACTGCCCTTAAAATCCTCTGTGCTCCACCTGCTCGTCTCTCAATGCCTCTGCTGCCTCGACCTTTGGCAACTATTGATCATTTTTATTGTCTCTATAGTTTTGCCTTTTCCAAAATGTTGCACAGTTAGAATCATATATGTAGCCTTTTCCGACTGGCTCTTTCACTATCTTCATTTAAATTTCCTCCATATCTTTTCATGGCTCAATAGCTCATTTCTTTTTATTACTAAATAATATTCTGTTATCTGGATGTAGCAGAGTTTATTATTCATTTCATTTGTCTTTTGAAGGGCTTCTTGGTTATTTCCGACTTTTGGCAACGAGGAATAAAACTGCTATAAACACACGTGTGCAGGTTTTTGTGTGGACGTGATTTTTCAAGTCATTTCGTTAAATACTTAGGCGCATGGTAAGATTATGGTAAGGTTACGGTAAAATTATGGTAAGGTAAGTTTATGGTGAGATTATGGAAGACAATGCGAGACCGCCTTCCAAGATGCCTGTGTCAATTAACGTTCCCACCAGCACTGAATGAGGAGTCCCCATTGCCCCACCTCTCCAGCAGCATCTGGTATTGTCGGTTGGGATGTTGTCCACTCTAATAGATGTGCCACGCTTTATTGCACAATTTAAGAAATAGGAAATGTGTGTTCACAGCATTCTGTTCCTCTAATTGCTTGTGTATATGCTCACGGTTATATAGGACTACTGCCCTGCTTCTTTGTTTACCTGCCTTAGGCCCCTCCAGGGTCCCTTCCCTCAACAGGTGAGTGGACAGCCATGCTCATCTTGCCAGTTCACTGCGCTCCCCCAGTCACGTTCCATTCCGGTGTTTGCCTTTGGTGCCTAGCATGAGCCCCAAGCCAAGGTTTCTTTCCCTCAGAACTGAAAAGTAGCTTAAAGATGTCAGTGAAACATAATCTATCTCCATTTCTCTAAATGAGGCTCCTCTCTTAGGCTCCTTTGACAATGGTTTTCTAATTCTCTGGGTCCATTTGCTATCTTTTATCGTTATGGAGAATTTCAAACATACAAAAATATATAAAGCGGTATATAACAAACAACCATATAACTGTCACACATTCCAACAATCACTGATCCATGGCCAATCCGTCCCATCTTCTCCCCTGTTCACTTTTCCCAGTGTTAAAATATTTTGTAGCAAATCACAAACAATTATTTTATATACTGATATGAATATATATGTGTGTGTATATATATATGGATTCTTCTCTTTCTAACATACATAAAATAATTGTTATACCTAAAATGATAGTAATTTCTTTTCTCTTCAAATATCTAATCAATGTTCAAATTTAAGTTAGGATCAAATAAGTCTTTTTAAGTCCCTTTGAATCTACAGGCTCCCTTTCTGTCTTTTGTGCCCTTGCAATTTATTTGTTGAAGAATTACTGTAACTTGCCCTGTAAAGTTCCCCATAATCTGATTCTTACTGATTGTAACCCTGAAATGTAGTGTAACATGTTTCTCTGTAGTTTTTATTTTCTGTAAATCAGTTAGAACCTTTACACAGGTTGAATTTATTTTGACATGACTACTGTAACTTTGTTCTCGCTTTGTGTTTATGTCAGTTTATTACTGGTTCTCTCTTAATCTAACACTAGAAGGCATATGAACATGCCAATTCATGCTAATTCTGAACACTGCCATAAAGTTTTAGATGAATTATGTAAAGACTTCCACAGTGTTGGACATCTAATTCACAAAATAGTTGGACTAGAACGCTGTTCTCCAGACACTGAAACCAAACTCCCTTTCCTTCTAAGCATTTGGTCAGCTTTGTCAAGATAGCATGCCTCTTTCTGAATTACGAATTTCCCATAGCTGCAAACCGAGGGATGCATTTAAAGAACATTCTCTTTACCCTGTAATACCCTAGTAAAAATAAACTTACATTTGTATGCATCTTTGAATTACCTAAGTACTGTTACTGCATAGCCATATAGCTTGGTAGTTAAAGTGTGCGGACTCTTCATTCACACATATAAATTGGAATTCTGATTAGGGTACTCACTTTGTGATCTGGAACAAGTTACCGAACCTAGTTTCTTTGCCTGCCACATGCAACTTTTATCAGTAATGACCTTATGGAGTTGTTTGGATTATTCAGTAAGGGTAACATGTGGAAAATTCTTAGTATAATGTCTGGGGGGCAGGGGATAATGGTGCAAAGAAGAAGAAGGGACTAGTTGAAGAGCAATGATGAATGACCCACGGACACAGACAACAGCATGGGAATTGACTGGGGGTGGGGGGGTATGATGGGCAGAAGAGGCAAAGGGGGGGAAATTGGGACAACTGTAGTAAATAACCATAAAAAACTGATAAAAAAAACAAACTGAAGTATTGGAAACTACATATACTACCATTTAGGTAAGAATTACAAAAGCACTCCATTGATTTTTCCCCCCTCGCCGATACACACTTGACAAGTGGTCTGATAATTCATTCAAGTTGAAAGTGTTGTAAAAAATATCCTCAGATTTTATACTGTCTTTACTTGAGTTCTCCTGAGTAGATACAAAATGCCTGTACCTCATTCTTCCTCCGCTTGACTCTTCCCTTAGTACTTTCTGTACATTTAACTTTAAATATCTACTCTATTTAACAATTATTTACTCTTTTTTGTTAATTAATGTAACTAAAATTTAAGTTGTTTGCAAAATGATCTCTTTTTAAATATTTTATTGATTATGCTATTACAGTTGTCCCATTTCTCCCCCATCATTCCCCTCCACCCTGCACACCCCCTCCCACCACACTCCCCCCTTTAGTTCATGTCCATGTGTCATAAGTTCTTTAGCTTCTACTTTTCCCACATTATTCTTGCCCTCCCCCTGTCTATTTTCTACCCACTGTCTATGCTACTTATTCTCTGTACCTTTTCCCCCCTCTCTCCTCCTCCCACTCCCCTGTTGCAAACCCTCCATGTGATCTTCATTTCTGTGTTCCTGCTCCTGGTCCAGTTGTTTGTTTAGTTTGCTTTTGTTTTAGGTGTAGTTGTTAATATCTGTGAGTTTGCTGTCTTTTTACTGTCCTGTTGCTTATCTTCTTTTTCTTAGATAAGTCCCTTTAACATTTCATATAATAAGGGCTTGGTGATGATGAACTCCTTTACCTTGACCTTATCTGAGAAGCACTTTATTTTCCCTTCCATTCTAAATGAAAGCTTCACTGGATAGGGCAATCTTGGATGTAGGTCCTTGACTTTCATGACTCGGAATACTTCTTTCCAGCCCCTTCTTGCCTGGAAGGTCTCTTTTGAGAAATCAGTTGACAGTCTGATGGGAACTCCTTTGTAGGTGACTGTCCCCTTATCCCTTGCAGCTTCTAGAATTCTCTCAATTTTAATCTTGGCTAATGTAATTATGATGTGCCTCGGTGTGTTCCTCATTGAGTCCAACTTCTTTGGGACTCTCTGAGGTTCCTGGACTTCCTGGAAGTCTATTTCCTTTGCCAGATTGGGGAAGTTTCTCCTTAATTATTTGTTCAAATAAGTTTTCCACTTGTTGCTCTTCCTCTTCTCCTTCTGGTACCCCTATAATTTGGATGTTGTTTAAAGATGCCCTGGAGGTTCCTAAGCCTCTCCTCATTTTTTTGAATCCTTGTTTCTTCATTCTTTTCTGTTTGGTTGTTTCTTTCTTCCTTCTGGTCCACTCCATTGTTTTGAGTCCCAGCTTTCCTCCCATCACTATTGGTTCCTTGTGTGTTTTCCTTCATTTCACTTAGTGTAGCCTTCATTTTTTCATCTAATTTGTGAGCAAAATCAACCAATTCTGTGAGCATCCTGATACCGGTGCTTTCAACTGTTCATCTGATAGGCTAGATGTCTGTTGGTCGCTGAGATGAATTGGCTCTGGGGCTTTGATCGGTTCTCCCGTTTGAGCTATTTTTTGTTTTGTTTTGTTTTGTTTTGTTTTTTTCTGGTTGCAGCTGTTACATATGAGGGGTGGAGCCCAGGGCGGGGCAGCCTAGTCACTGGGTAGTGACACTGTATATGGGGGTGGGGTCCAATAGGAAACAATGGCGCTTGCTCAGTGCTCTCTCAGATTCTAGTCCCTTCTGCCGCTTTCCCCAAGCAAATTGGGCCCTTCTGGCGCTGATTTCTGCGTCGGTGGGCTTGCGTACGTCCCAGGACGGTGTGGGCCTCTGCAACAAACTCTCCTGTGAGGCAGGGAGTCTCTCCCGGGACCTCAACCCCCATAAGTGTTCTCAGTTGGTGCTTCTAGGCCTCACTTCCCAGCACTGGGGCCCTGCGTTGCACTGTCTGTCTTGCTGCCCATTTTTGCCTGGTTTATCTGTGCACGAATATGTGACTGCGGTCAGCCACCTTGTGCACTTTGCTGGGTCTGCTCAGCCTCCCCCTGTGCATGTGGGACCACTAGCCACTGCTTTTTCTGCCATGATCCCTCTCCGGCGGCTGCCGACTCTGCCCCTCTTTCCTGTCTGGGTGAATCATTGTTGGACTTCTGCACAGTTCAATTTTCTATCTGTTCTGGTTGTTTTTTTGTGGTTCTAAATTTTTGTTGTCCTTAATTTTGGTTGTGAGAGGAGGCACAGTGTGTCCACCTATGCCTGCATCTTGGCCGGAAGTCTCGCAAAATAATCTCTTGTCCATAGCTTCTGAAATGTTGTATGTATGATTAACAAACTGTTGTCCGTTCGCCCAAGCTAAAATTTAAAAGGCATGATCATAATGTTGACATAATTTGTAACCTTTTATAAGTCACTTTGACCTTTGGAATTAAGTGTGCCAGAACTCACAAACATGGTATATGGAATAGATTATCCTAATGGTTTTGTTGACTTTTAATAAGAACTCTTAAAAGAAACTCTGAAGTGTTACTTTTTTTAGCTTTTAGCTGTTTGAATAAAAATCACTGAAGCAGTTTCTGACCATCTGACTCTTCCTTAAACGTTTCCTTCATGCGCTTCCATATCTTATTGCTTTACATTTTCAAGCACACACAGAAAGCCGAATTCATAGCTATCAGGGTTTCCCTGAGATAACCAGAATACATTAAAACATCCCCATCATGAGATCCAAAGCTGATTCAGCTCTTTTGAAAATAATCTTTGATTTGAAATTAAGAGAGCTTGTCAACTTTCAATGCACAGTGTCAGAACTGACACTCTTGATTTTACTAGAAAAAAAAATGTCAGTGGTTAAATCTTGCTAGTCCACAAATAACTCTCCAGTCATTAAATTGCATTTTAGCATCACCTATGGATACTTCATAGGAAAATTGACAGTTGACAGGTAGGTAAAACTGTATCAATTTCCTACAGTAACTGGGTAATACTAGATTAACATTTAAAAGGCATTAAAAAGACTGGGAGAATTAAGACATAGAAATTGGCATCCCTTCATCTTAATATTTTCAATATTGTAACATATTTTGGTGTTTAGATTATTAAGGCTATATTGAAAAATAACAGTAGGAGTTTTTTTCAGCAGCTTTATGTAGCCGCCTTCTCAAGAGGCTGTAAATTTAAGGAGAATAATTTCCCAGCCTGGCCCTGGCTCCAGTCTTAAGACTCTGTGAAGGAACTCTGGAAAAGGCCCTGTCTATTTTCCAAGAGAGCCTGGTTGCCCGCCTCTTGCAGCCAGCTCCGGAAGAGCAAGCAACAGCAGTGGATTTCTGTGTCATCCATTTCCCCAGATCCATTTTCAGCAGGAGGGAGAGGAAGGCAGAGGCGTCCAGAAAACCTGGTGGCACAGGGGAAGTCCTTTTTTCAAATCTCTTCTTGCCCTCCGAGGAAAGTTTATGGAGCATGATAATAGCCAGGAGGGAAGAATGACAGGTGGAAAGGCAAGAGGAATAGTCTGGAGAGTTACTAATGAGAAAACTGATAGAAAATGGTAAAAATTGGGACAGACATGCTGAAGAGAAAAATAGTATTGCAAATTTATTGGAACACAATAATATGCAGGTCTGCATACTGCTTTTTCCTGGCTTTATCAAAATAGGAATTCCTCTTCATTCTCCATTGACCTTGATTGTCTATTTTTATTCTTATGGTACTGAAGAGATGTTTGTAAGCCTCTTGTGTCAGTACGGGTGTGCTTAGTTATACTATGGTGATACGCAACCCTCAAATCTCAGTGCCTTTTAACGGCATTGATTTGCTTCTGCCTCGTGTTACATGCTGTGTTGGCAGCCGCGCCTATGGTCCGCTTGCCTTCTTCATTCTTAGATCCTGGGGCAAGGAATAACCACTATCTGGGGCATGGCATTTGCATGGCATGGGAAAGGAACAGTGGTGGAAAGATAAAATGGATTTTAAAAGTCATGCTTAGGCGTGGCTGGAAAATATAATAGAATCTCCTTTACCACCAAAATTCTTTCTGGAATAAGGTGTAGTATTGTAACATGAACTTTAAATTTATATATGTAAAGGGATATAATTAAGCTGGAAACTTAATAAATAATGGTGAGTATTTTTTAAAACTTTTATTATTAAATTTATTGGGTTGACATTGGTTAATTATGTTGGTTTCAAGTGTACAATTCAAATATTACTGAGCATTTATAATATAGAAGACACCAGAAAGAAGCAAGGATTAATAATTGTATGCTGCATTTTTTATTTTTTTAAAGATTTTATTTATTTTATCTTTAGAGGGGAAGGGTAGGAGAACAGGAGAGAAATATCAATGTGTGGTTGCCTTTCCTACGTCCCCTGCTGGGAACTGGCCTGCAACCCAGGCATGTGCCCTGACTGGGAATCGAACCAGGATCCTTGGTTCGCAGGCCCACGTTCAATCCACAGAGCTGCACCAGCCAGGCATTTTTAATTTTTTAAAAGATTTTGTTTTTAGAGAGAGGGGAAGAGACGGAGAAAGAGAGGGAGAGAAACATCAGTGTGTGGTTGCCTCTTATGCATCCTCTACTGAGGACCTGGCCTACAACCCAGGCATGTGCCCTGACTGGGAATTGAACTGGTGACTCTTAGGTTTGCAGGCTGGCACTCAATCCACTGAGCCATACCAGCGAGGGCTCTATGCTACATTTAAAATATTCTCATTTCCATCAGGAATACATTAATATATATATGAAAGTAATATGCATTTATCTAATGATGAGTGCTTTCTTCAAGAATGAAAGAGGCGCTACTTTGCAGAAAGTGTGAGTTAGATAAACTGTCAGACACTGACTTATGGAAGTTCTAGGGTGGTTTCTGTGTGAGGATGTTAGATTATGGTAGTAATAATAGTGATGCAGTAAAAAGAGTTGGCCTTTCTTGAGCATTTACTGTATATATAGCACTTTGAAAAATTTAGTATAATTTCGCTATTTTTTAAATATTTATTTTTAGAAAGAAGGGAAGGGAGGAAGAGAGGGAGAGAAACTTCAATGTGTGGATGCCTCTCACACACCCCCTACTGGGGACCTGGCAGACACCCCAGGCATATGCCCTGACTGGGAATGGAACCGGCAACCCCTTGGTTTGCAGGCCCGCCACGCTCAATCCACTGAGCTACACCAGGCAGTGCCACAATAAGTTTTTGACATATGTGAATTATCACTCTAATTTTACAGATAAGAAAATAAATTATGATATATGTGACTAAAAAGTCTCCATGCTTGTTTTCTTGCAGTATTATGACTGTCCCCATAGCCTAAGCGCCAAAAACATTTTCCAACAGATACAATCAAAGGCTATTTGCAAAGCAATCTCTATAAAACTTACAAGCATAAGTCCTAAGGGTAGAATCAATTGATCAAATGCTACATTTCTTTACGTGAATTATTGGGGAAAATAAAACAGTATGATTACTGATGGCAATTTAAGAAATATTTTCACAGTTACTTTTATTGTTAACATTAAAGTATAGCTCTATTAGTATATATCGTTGAACCCAACTCTGCTCTTGGCATATATTTTGTTTGTTGAGAATAGAATTTTGAAGGAAAAATGTAAGGAGACAAAAATGTTTACATAATGCTTTGTTAATGAGCAAAATTTGGTCATTGTGCTCTCTATGGGAAAAATGTAATATTCAGGAAAATCTTTGGTATAATTAATCATTGTTCATTTATGTATTCATTACACTAGAGGTCTTTTTGTAAATTTTCCACTGTCCTAAAGCAGCAAACTCTTCTCTAATTTGAAAATGTTACATCTCTATTGTCTAAAGAAGACCAATTTCTTACTTTGAATCGTATTGTCAATATCAAATATACATCCTCAAACACTTGAGACAATCAATAGCTAATAAATTAACAAAACCATTAGAGGATATGCTAGTATTTCACATAATAATAATGTGTAGCAAAAGGAGATTAGAAGAGTAGTTCTAGCAGTTTTTATAGTATTTTTTTAGTTTTGTGTTAAAATGCCAACTTAATAGTTCTTTTCAAAACACTTGTATAACATCTATTCCATATACATAATATTATATATATTATTTTCCTCTGGCAGAATCTGAACAGTATTTAAATTGTGAATTTTGCTTTTTATCATATAAAATCTTTAAATACTTTAAGACAGGAGTGTCAAACTCATTTTCACCAGGGGCTACATCAGCCTCACGGTTGCCTTCAAAGGGCCGAATGTAACTTTAGGACTGCATGCGTGTAACTGCTCCCTACCATTTACAGGAGAGCTCGGTGCTGCCGCTGGGTATAAACAAGGCACCAGGCTGGATTTGGCCCACAGGCCTTGTGTTTCCCACCTGTGATTTAAGATAATTTATGTAGTCATCTTGTCCAAGCTCATCCTTTAAAAAGTAACTTTTATTGAGATTAAAAAAATTACTGAACAATAGACTGAACTCTTGTATGAAGCACTAGGGATACAAGATCATGTCTGTGATAATTTTCCCACAGTGTATAACTTAAGTGTAGTTATGAGAATATATCAGACAAATCTAAATCGAGAGATACACTACAAAGTCACTGCCCAGACCTCTTAGAAAGGTAAAGTTCAGGAAAGACAAAGACTGTGGAACTGTCACATGCTGGAGGACACTGAGACGTGACAACTAATGCAACATGGGATCATTTGGATCCTAGGTCAGAAAGGAACTTTAGTGGGAAATCTGGTGAAATTTGAATGAGACCTGTAATTCAGTTAGTTATATTGTATAAGGTGTAATTGTCTGGTTTTAAGAATTGTTTTATGGTTGTATAAAATGCTAAAATGAAAGAAAGCTAGGTGCCAGGTATACTCGTCATTATTTCTGCAAATGTTATGTAAATCTAAAATACTTTTAAAATAAAAGGCTAAAGAAATATATTTAATGTGGGAAAGAAACGTAAAACTACCCCCTCTGGAATCTGAAATAATGAAACCTTACTTTCATTTGAAGATGTTTACACCTTCCATGGGGTGTGTTTCTGTCTACAAACTGAGCATCTACACAGCAAGGCATTCTACAAGGTGCTGTATGATGCTGAGAACTGAAGCAACCTCATTTTTTTATATCTTAATAATGACAGTTTGGCGAGTACCAATGATAATGTGTTAAACTCTAAAATGATCTAATCTCTGAAGACAAACATTGAAAGATCATGCTATCTGACATGATGATTAAAGGTAGTATTTGAATCTGGGACACGTGGTTGCAGAATTGAGAAGACCCATGCAAGCAAATTGTTAAGAATCTAATTTGACATTGGGGTTTGGGGAAACACCGGGTATGTTCGTATGCTTTTGGAGACTAATAACCTATGCTTAGAGTTCTTGAATCTGAATATGGGTAAATAAGTGTCAAATTGATGGAACTGTGGCCAATTTGTTGTGCCATGTTGAAGGCATTTAGCCTTCATTGTACAGTCAGTCATAACTGATCAAGGGGATTTTGGGTATGAGCCACAAGATCAGTCCTGCACCTCTTAAAGCTAATGGCAGTGTGATGTAAAAACCGTAGTGATGAGTGGTAGGTAGCCAGGATACCAGGCAGGAGACAATGGCAATAATTCAGAAGCACTAGGCTAATATACCCTGCTGCCTACCGAACTTTGAATAGGTACCTTGGCTTCATCCTCATGTATTGAAATCGAACCTCTTGATCATCCCCCAAACCACTTACCACTATGCTCCTCCCCATTTCAGTTCATTGAATCACAATGTGATTTTCCTATTTACTCAGGACAAAAACTTAAATTCTCGATGCCCTTCTCTCACTTTTACCCACCATTTGATCCATAAGAAAATGCTACTGTGTGTCTCTCTTTAAAACATAACCCAAATGTAACAACTTCCCACCAGTTCCAATGCGAGCATCCTGGACCCTCCTCTTTCACTGGGTGAATGCAAGAGCTCCCCCCTCCCCCAAGTGACTCCCAACTTCTGTCTGGCTCCACATCAATTCATTCTCAACTCAGCCGCTGAAATGATTCTGTGAAACAGGGAACTGTGGCATGTCATTGTTTGATCAAAACCCTCGAAAGTCCTCTAATCTTACTATGAGAAGAAGCCAAAAGAGCAAAGTGCCAGGGTCCGGATGACCCTACAAAGCCATCCTTTGGCCTGGCCTCATCCACCCCCATTCTCCACCTTGCTTGCTCTCTATCCGCCACACTGGCCTCTGGCTTTTCTACCAACGCTTCAAAAACATTCCCACCCCTGGGACTTGGCCCTGGCTGGTTTCTTCTGACGGAACTGCTTTTCCAAAATCCTTATGTTCCATTCCTTCACCTCCTTCAAGTCCTGAGTCCAGTCACCCTGTAATGAAGGCATTTTTCAGGCCACTCTATCTACACTGTGAAACCCACTTCCGATCCTTATACTTCTCTTGTTTTCTCCTTAGCAATTATCTGTTTCCACCATCACGCTTAACATAGTTTGTGCTTATTTGTTTTGATTTTTGTCTCTCACAGAGTCATCCAATTGGAATGTAAACCCTATTAAGGCAACAATTTTTGTTTTTAATGACTCTCCACTAAAAATCATGTAATAAATCAATATTTGTTAAATGAATTTAATAGGAAATATTACCTAAAGTAAGCCCTAGTTTTCTTATTAATGTATTCATCTAATAGAATGTTTTTTGTACCTTTTATGGGCTAGGATTTCGACCTAAGACACAATGAATTTTAGGATCTTTTATATTCCTGGGGAACAGACATGAAAAAAGATAAGAGTCCAATGTTAGAAGAAGAAGAGTAAACTTGATTTATGCTCTCTAGCAGGAAAATATCTCACAGCTTCCGATCCAGGGGTGTCAAACTCATTTTCACCGGGGGCCACATCAGCCTTGCAGTTGCCTTCAAGGGGCCGAATGTAATTTCAACTCCTTAACAGTTAAGGAGTAGTTACATTTTTCAGTCCTAAAATTATTTTGACCCTTTGAAGCCAACGGTGCAAGGCTGATGTGGCCCCCGGTAAAAATGAGTTCGACACCCCTGCCCTGATCTTACTTTCATTCTGCCAACACTACCCTGGAGAAGCGGCAGGGCAAATGACCAACTGAAAGAAGGTGCTCCAGGAAAAAAAAGTCAAGGCTATGATCTTTGGTTCTGTTTAGCTTACTTATAAAGTACACTCACCTATTTCCAACTCAGATGGTTTTATATAAAGCACGTCACAATCCCTGCCTGACAAGTAGCCATTCCAAGGAAGGTTGGCACAATTTTTAATTACGCTTCTTTAGGCTGAAGTCTGGTAATTCCTTTACACTAGTCACACTTTCTAGGGTGTGGGAGAGAGGGTGAGAATAAGTTGGTAGGAGTCTGGGGATTAAAAAAGTTGCTCTTAAGGGTTATGGTCACATTCCCATGTCAACACCAGCAGTTGAAATCTCTTAGGCATTTGAAGCTAGATTTACATTTTATTTGTATGGAATAGCTCATGAATATTCTGATTCAAATATCTATAGATACGAGAGACAGGGCAAAAGATACTAACACACAAAAATAGAATACCCAGTTAAAATATGTGTCTGTTAACAAACAAATCTTTGATTTAGGATTGTTAGTCACTTTGTCCTAGAAGACTGAGGTTGAAATTTGTGGGGGTATGTATGTTTGGTTGGCAAGACTGAGATGATATTACCACAGTGACCAAAATGATGATGAAATTCCCATTTATAAGAGTGATGGTTGTACCCTGTCTACCACAAAAGGGAAAAATGCCTCGACAGATTCATCATTGTTATGCTTTCTTGCCACAGTTTTATTCTCTTTTGCACTCTGTGGAAATTCTTTAGGTCCTGTGGCTTCATCAATCATAAGCTGTTTATTGTTTCAGAATCATAAGACTGTAGATCATAGGCAATTCAGAAGCTTTTCACGTTACTCTACCACATACAGAGGATATTTTTTCAAAGAGGCCAATTAGTGTTTGTATTAATCTCACTAACATAGAAAGTATATATCAAATATTACCGACCTCTACTATAGCAATGACAAAAGTCTCTGAACATATGTGACCCCTGCCACTGGAGCGCAGCCTTCCAGGGCGATGCGGTACTAGTTTTATATTCAAGGAAGAGAAGTCAGACAACAAACGTAAGGTATGTTTTTGTGAATTACAGCAGCCCCCTCCCCTTATCTGTGGTTTCACTCTCTGTGGTTTCATTTACATGTGGTCAACTGTGGTCTAAAAATATGAAATGGAAAATTGCAGAAGTAAACAAGTAAGAAGTTTTCAATTGTGTGCTCTTTTGAATAGTGTGAGGAAATCTCACGTCTTCAGTCCTGTGTGGGATGTGAATCTTCCCTTTGTCTAGTGTCTCAGTGCTGTAGATGCTCCCTGCTTGTTAGTTATGTAGTCGCTTTCTCAGTTATCAGATCAGCTGTCATGCTATTGCAGTGCTGTGTTCAAGTAATCCTTGTTTTACTTAACAATGCCACATTCACATAACTTTTCTGACAGTGTGTTATAATTGTTCTTTTATTTTTGATTATTTTTTAGCATCTACTGCCCCCACTGACTAGTACAGTGAAGTTTTCATTGTATATTCACGCATACAATGAAAATTATTTTAGGTTATTATTGTTAATCTCTTACTGTGCCCAATTTATAAATTACATTTTATTGTAGTTATGTATACATAGGAAAAAAAACAGTGCGTGTGTTGGGTTTGGTACTGTCTGTGATTTTAGGCATCATGGGGGTTTTGGAATGTATCCAAATAAGGGGGTTTGTTCCATAGAGAATATATGTATATATGAGTATATATAAACATATGTATATTTGCATATGTGCATGTATATCTATGTGTATGATATATGCATATATTAAATGTTTATACATATACTCATATAAACATGTATACACATATATACATGTTCTGCATAAACTATTTGTACACTATATATAATCTCTAGAAAATAAGAGGACCCTCCAGATTTTCAAATTATTTTACTTGTTTTGCCGGCATTTTAGGTTTATTGGGAGAGGATTATGAGCATATGAATTACTGAACATCATTCTCATGAGAACAAGAGAATATTTTAATGAGCTCACTATTGTCACCACTGTTGCGGAGATAAAGACACGCCTTCCTAGGTAAAGACACCTTCAGTCAAATCACTCATTGGGCATTTAAAAAGCATTTGATATACTTTCCGAAGAAATATGATAATGTGTGAAACTAAGAAAGATCTACTCAATCACCAGTTGTCACATCATCTACTTGATCTCTGCACTCACCATTGACCGGAAATCCTTTGAAATTGGGAAACGGATGGGACTGGCAAGGGATAGAATAGTAAGGAAAGGTCAGATTTGAAAGGGATCTGAGCAATCACATAGCCCAGCCTCTTCAAAAGCCATTTCAAGGAGGTCAAGTAATTTAAGGTCACACAAGTTGTTGCTGGCAAAGCCACATTTAAACCTGGATTATACAAACTTTGAAAGGATCTTTAAACATAGCAAGCACCATGGCAGTATCAGGTAATTCGGTTGCAAAATTGTCCAGAAGATGGAGACTTGGAGACTGAAATGACCATACAACCTGGGGAGCCATTGATTAGAATATATTTTATGCACTTTTAGAGGCATCAGAAGTAGGAAGCAGTGTAGACTGTGGTAGAATGAATGCTGGATTTGGGGTCAGAATTGCTTATTTAAGTCTTGGTTCTGTCAACAACTATATATGTGACCCTGTGGCATATCTCTTAAATATCTTTGACCCTCTATTCCTTTTCTGTAATGGGGGATAATAATCCATTCTCTGTCCATCATTCAGGAAGGCTGAGAGTCAAAATTGATATTTGAAAATACTTCATTAATCTGCTTGGAACTTGACTTAAAGAAGTAAAGAAGGCAGATCCATTTTTAGTTTTCTGAGGAAATTCCATACTGCTTTCCGTCGTGGTTGTACCAGTCTGCAATCCCACCAACAGTGCACTGGGGTCCCCTTTTCTCCACAACCTCTCCAACACTTGTTGTTTGTTGCTTTGTTTACGATGGCCATTCTGACTGGTGTGAAGTGGTATCTCATTGTGGTTTTAATTTGCATCTCTCTGATAGCTATTGGTACTGAACAAACAAACAAGCAAAATATAACCAAAGGCACTAACATAGAGAACAGGCTGACAGTTGCCAGAGGAGAGTGGAGGGAATTTCAGGGGGAAAGGGGAAGGGTTTAGAGCAACAAGTATAAAGGATGCATGGTCAAAAACTAGGGGGGTGGAAATGGGAGGGAGGTGGGGAGGGCTGGGGTGGTGGGCTAGGATGGGAGTAAAAGACAGATAACTGTACTTGAACAACAATTAAAATAAAATAAAAAAATAAGTAAAGAAGCCCCTCCTTTATTTATAGGGTACATGTTCTAAGACCAGCCATGGGTACTTAAAACCACAGATACTACTGTACTGCCTATATATATGGTGTGCACGCACACATGATTTTTCTATGCATACACACCTATGATAAAGTTTAATTCATAGATTAGTCACAGTAAGAGTTTAACGACAACAATATAAAGCAGAACGATTATAACAATAGGCTATACTAAAAGCTATGTGAATGTGGGGCATCTCTCTTCTCCACTCCCCACCCTCTCTCAATTGATCCAATAACCAAGATGGCTGCTAAGTGACTAGCAGGTAGGGGTCGCCTATATACGGAGACACTGGACAAAGGGATGATTCACATCTTAGGTGGGATGGAGTAGGACACTGTGAGATTTCTCCTCATAACAGCACACAATGGAAAACTTGTGAATGTTTTATTTCTAAATATTTTTATTTAATATTTTTATACCATGGTTAGCAATACCATGGAGATGAGAAGTACTGTAAAACACTTCAAAAAATACTCTTTCTGCCATTCCTGTGTGCCATGAATTGTGCAAAGTCCTGGGAATGCTGTACCGAACAAAACTTGCATGAGCATGTTTTTAAACCTTTTCATTCTGAGAAAATGACTGCTTAGGTACAGCATCATATAATTTACTAGAAGCTTCTAATTCATTTTCTTGCTTGAGCTTAACAGTAGTACCACCCACACAGAATAGATGCAGTAATGATAATGACCAAACTAGAACAACTAACATTCCTAGTCCTTGAATGTCAAAGAATAATTTCAGATTGTTCAAATATAGTTATGTGGTGGAGTAGAGAGAAAGGCAAGATGGGGGCAATGGGAACCATAACACTGGAAACGACTGAAGCATCTGGGCATTCCTCTGTGTGCTGATAAGCATCTTAGAGTCACATGATCATGCTGAGCTCCTTTCACTAGATATAGGCTAGATGTTTTAATCCTGATGTTATAAATTGAGAAACTAAAGCTTCAAATCACCCTGTGACCTTCTCTAAATGGCACACCTATTGAGTGGAAAAGCAAGGACTGGATTCCAAACACCCTGCCCTCCAAGCCCAGGTCATCTTTTTAGTACCAGGCTCCTCTCACCGAAAGATCCTGACGACCTTCAGAACATCATGAACAGCTTTAATGCTAGAAATAAATAAGCCAAACTATCCCACTCAACAGCATCTCACCAACTATTTTTTTTTTTGAATTCTGCTGTGTTTATGAATGGTTCCAAAATCCTTCATACCTTGCCAGGCTTAAAATCAAAGTTGAATCATCCTTATTTGTTACCCCATGTGAAATAAGTTGTCAGTTCCAATCTGTTTCACTTTTACAATGTTTTCAGTCCTGTTGCTTCTGCATTGTTTTGACCTGGTTAATTCTTCTAGTAATTGTTGCCAGATCTCCAAACTGGCAGCCCTGGCTAGCATCCATCATCTGCCTGATTCAGCTGTCTTAGTTTGCATCCCCGCAGTAGTAGATCATAAGGCAAGCTTTCAAATGCTGGGAGTTTATTCTGAACATGATTCCCAGGCACACCAGTCAGGGAGTGGGGAAGTGAAAGAGGAAAAGAAGTCAGCCAATAAGGGGCATATGATCGAGAAATTCACCAGTATGGAATAACTAGAGTTCCCAATGAGGGATCCTAAGAACCATTGTAGGACATCCACCTCAGTGTTTTTCTCTTTGAGCATCGTGGGAGCTTCACTGAGCTCCCATCAGTCATTGGTTTCGGACTACTCCTTGGGGGGTTTAAGTCTTCAGTGCTTTTTGCTTATGGTACTGGAAAGATCCACTCAGGCAGCCAGGGGAAGCCCTCAAGCTCAAAAACCCAGGTCTGATAGTTGGCGGTCAAGCCAGAGTGAACAAAATAGATACTGGCCAGGAGAATGTGTCTGGGACACTGACCATGTCTGTTCTCCCATCCTAGTATTGTTTCTAAAGTCATTGTACCGGGAGTCTCTACTGGAGGAAGTTACGTGAGGCAACTCACACTGGGCCATATGACTTCCAACCTTGAAGCCTTTCCTCTTACTTTTCCTGAGTATTGTTTTCATCTGTACTCCCATATCCATAGAGTGAAATATTACCTGTTTTTCAGGTTGCATGTTGTAGGCATTTCTGATTATACCCTATCTTACTTTATGTCATACCTTCCTATCACCCATTCACCCAGAGCCCAATGTATAATAGAGGTTTAATAAATGATTGTGAACTCACAGTCTGAATGCATACCAACTTGTGAACTTTTCATTGTTCAAAGAAAACAGAAACACTCTAAATATGTAACTCTGAAATTACAGCTTGCCAACTAGATTATTTTCTAGCACTTAATCCATAGAATCCAGTGAATAATAGCAATCAATTTGCTCAATTACGATATTGATGAAATCCAGGTAGATTTTCTTAATGAGGGTTTGACAGCTGATATTTCTTGGGACAAGATAATAGTTTTATCTGTGCATCTGTTTCCTATGGCTGAAACAACACAAATCTTTATAGTTCTGGAAATCACATGTCCACAATGGATCTCAATGGGCTACAGTTGAAATGTCAGCATTCCTTTTTGGAGGCTCCAGGGAAAAAAAGCTGGTTTTCTGCCTGTTCTGGCTTCTAGAGGTGGTGTGTATGTCTTCACTCTTGGCTCTCTTCCATCCTCAGAGCAACAGTGGCCTGGGTAAGTCTTTTTTCACATTGCATCGCTCTGATGCTGACGGTTCTGCCTCCCTCTCCCCTATCCAAAGCCCTTCTAATTATGCTGGAGCCATCTGGATAATCTAGGCTTATCTCCACATTGTAAAGTCAGCTGATTAGCGACCCCAATTCCATCTGCTACCTTACTTCCTCTTGCCATGTAAGGTCACATTCACAGGTTCTGCAGATTAGGATGTGGACATGTCTGGGAGGTCATTGTTATGTTTATCACGTTTGGGATGTCTTACTTCTTCCCCTAACCCAATAAAATCACCCTGTTCATTTGAATTCATCTGGTAAAATATTTTAGATGTAACTGTAAAGAATTCCATGCTGGAGAATGAGTTATGGTCTCAATAAATGGAGTCTCGTGTGTCATAAAACAATATGGATATTTCATTTTGAAAGACAGAAGTGAATTTAGAAAAGGAGAACTTCTTTATGTACATATTATAGTTTTACTACCCAAGATTCAGCTGTTGGCCTGTTTTTGTTTTTGTTTTTTTTAGCATTTCCACAGTAAACTTGTCATTCGTGTCATTATCATAGCTGATTATAAATTACCTACAATGACCACATAGAGAAAATGAACTCATTTACCTTATGGAAATCCATCATGGAGTGTGGGTATTCCATTTGTACTTGATTCCAGTAATGGTTAAGGAACATGTAAACTGACCACAATAAGGAAAGTTACACTATAGAACAATTACAAAGCTTAAAAACCATCTCCCATAAGCTGTTTGCTTATTTTGCACGGTAGTTGCTGTTGTTCGAAACAGCACTATTAGGTCTTGCACGCTCATCCTTACACCTGTTAGAGGACACTGATGTGCTATGGTCTCTGTTTGCAGTCTCCTTTCCATAAGGCTTTACACACATGCATCTCACACATCCTGCGGGGCCTGTCCCACTCACGTTCATGATGTGGACACTCCTAATTCTCTCGGTGAAGAACAGCTAGTTCACAACTTCTTCATGCAATTGTTTTTTTCTTTCATTTCTTATAATCAGAATTTTACTACTTAAACTGGAAAAGGAATCCATGAAATGGTAATAATAGTTTGTCTTGTTCTTCATTCTAAGAATATAAATAATGCACATTACCAAATGCCTTCTGGAAAATGCTGATTGTAAAATAATTTAAGGTAAACTTTTAAACCAAATGCATTGGAAGTTAGATGGTAGCCTTATTGTATTTTCACCTTCAGTGCCGCCATTTTGAGAAGACAATTTCTCATTTTAATGATTAATATAATATCTTGAACCGAGTCGACAAGTTGTTCACCCACCTTTATACCAAAAGAGTTTTTCTGCGCTTTATAAATTCTGTTGAGATTTATAGCAAACTCAAATGCTTTCTCAGACAAGGCATGCTATAGGAACATATAGGTAAAATAAAATCCACTTTTAGCTAACAAAGAGCTCACAAGTTGTGTTGAGTTGAAGGTAGCTGAATGAGGCATCTCTGTACGTGGATGTACATCTCTAATGGTTCGCATCCTCGATGGTGAAAGTTCCATTGTTGTCTTAAAATAAATCCATTCTTCCAGGACTGGCTAAAAGCCCAGTGTAACCGGAGCCCTCAGTGCGTTCATTGTCTTCATTAACTGCCTTTGTTAGAAACACCGTTCGCACAGCAGTATGTCCACCAAAAATACTCCAAAGTGGATGACATGACTTGGGCTGATGTTTGAATTGTAAAAAATTGTGGAGATTTCTTACTAAAATGAGGCATAGCAAGGCCTGTCATGAGTCCTTAAATATGAGTTATCCCTTGGAATGTGAAAAACTCCGTGAATGTAGTAATTTCAAATCTGCATGCTGTTTTAGTGGATTGTAAGTTTCTTGCAAGCAAAGATTTTGTTACATTCTTCCTCTATTCTAAAATGAAATTGGTAGTCACTATTTCAGCGCATATAAATACACTATTTCTAGCCTTTTTATGTTACTATTTTAATTCTGCTTTTATTTTTATAACATTTATTAGCCTTATAATGTGATGAGTGCATACAAATTATTCATTTAATTATAAGTCAATAAACTCTTGTCTGTCTGACTCCAAAGATGGATATAAGTTTCTTGCAGTGTGATACAGCGCTTAGAATTTTCCGTGAGTCTAGCACAGCACACCTACTGAGGTGTCTTCTCAGAACCGAAATCATAGACTTAGAAGCCTGTCGTAGGTCACAGTTAGCATTACGGTCACCTAGAAGGATGTGAAAAAGGAATTTGCATAAAGTGTCTTTCTCCCTTGAGAGTTTGTCCTCAGAACGACTTATGTAGTAGTCCCCATCGGCACCCGGTGATATTTTAGCCAGCCATTCACCTCTCTCCCAATACTTTGGAACAGGAATCACATAAGGCAAATATGGGAATCACCCAGGCTGAAAAGCTTCATTACCTGCAGCCGATATGTCTTGTATCAAATCTGTAGTGCTAGCCTCTGGGAACATGCCCGGTTACAAGTCACCACACACAGGCAAGACCAAAGGTAAGGCATCCCTATTACGCATGTCTAGTTCATTTATAGTTTCCTCTAGTCCACATGAGATTTAACAGCCGGGAATTATTTTTTTTTATCATAAGCATGTGGCATTATAACCTTTGATACACCACCTTTATCTGTTTCCAGAGGATCAGAGCTGAAAAGTTAGCCAAATATCAAATCTTAGTGCAGAAGGTCAAGAGATTGGTAACCCTTTATCCCCTAATAATTTAAGAACGGGGCTCTTGAAAAGTAGGTCTGGGGATTATTTCTGTCATTAGGGCTGACAGGCTTTGGATGCCTGAAAAGTTGATGGCTGAGGCTGGCTGAGAGGTCATGCGCATTCAAATGACTGAAACGTGGATGGCTGAGCAGGACAGGGACTCAGGCTTGAATACCGGTACTACAGGAGGGCAAGCGACAAGAAGGACTGTGCATGACTATAGGTTTAAGGGAAGGTGCATGATGGGTCTGATGAGCTTCATAGGACCTGAGCTGTTTTGGAGGAACAAGAGGACAATTCATTTTGTAAGAAGCAATTGGGAGCAAGGAAAACATACTGTATCTCCATCTTTCAACCTTTATTCTCATAATTCACTTCGGTGAATTATTCAAATAATTCAAACAAAGCTATTCAATGGTAAGGAAATGAAAAAGTACAATTTGCACATGAATTATTAAATGTTGCCATGTTTGTGTATGTGTACCAAACACCATGTCTGTGGATCAGTTGTGCAAACTAGGATTTGTAATAAATCAAAACAAGAACAAGCACACTGCTAGTATTAATATAGGGAACAATATGTTCATATATGGAATGATATATTGATAGAGGGAATATTAAAAAGTGTTAATATTGGAAATGACATGGTATGGCTTTGTTGGTAAATTTAATTATTTGGGGGATCTTTTTTGAGAACATAGCAGAAATGGATCTGAATTACAAATCTTCCATTTGTTAGCTGCATGATCTTGGGCAAATTAGTTCACTAAGCCTCAGATTTGTCTTCTAAGAAATTAGTACACCAATATTATGACTTCATGGGATTATTGTCAGGATTAAATGACATCATGCACACAAGGAGTTTAGCACAGTGTCTGGTGTAGTAAATAAAGGTTAGCTGTCGTTGGTATTATTGAAATTATATTAAGTTGCATTTTTAAAGAAAAAACAGTTCCCCTGGTTACGTTATTATGAAAAGGTAAAAGAAAGTTAAAAGGGTAACGTCTGCAGTTATTTTCTGAAACAGAATATATGTAGTAATACAATGACCAGAATCCCATGTGGTAGAGGAAAGAGAACAAATTAAATATTAAAAGCAGGAAATGTACATTCTTGACTTTAATGTCTTACATTGACCCCAGATCCTTTGGTGATTTAGCATGACCCTGAGGGATTCTTGCCTTATTTCATTAACAATACTGTAGTGTTACAAGCGTTTCTGCCCCTGTCCCCACAACCACCCTAGAGAACTTTAGGGGATATCTCTTGCAAAGCCTCATACTTTGCCTAATTATAGGAAAACACAGGAAAGGGTACCTTGCCTCCCAACTTATCTGAGTTGCTGGAAAATGATTCTGATTGCCAGCCACACTAGGGATACCTCATCCATCAATTAACCAGCATTGATCCTTGTTTAGAAAATGTGCGCTTTTAATTTGGTAGTGATATTTAGGAACATTGCAGTCTTTGGTGCCGATGTTTATGGGGGAAAATCCTCCCGATGATGCTTAAAAAAGCATTATTGCTCTTGGCCCGCATCTTTGAAAAAGCCGCAGTTTTCTTCTGCTCTTTCATCTCAAAGATGCATGTCTCGGGGAATGAGCACCATTTTCTACTACCTTTGGGGTCTTGGATGAGTCACACAGTCTCTCACTTTATATCTTCATCTGTAGCAAGGGAATAAAAAGGTTTTCTTCACAGAAGTATCCTCATGATTTTTACTACATAATGTATCTTGAAATGCTTCTAGAGTGCTTATTGCAGAGAAGGTGGCAGTGTAGTTCCCTTGAAGAGTTTATCTGTTTTTGTTACTTAACCACCAAAACTGTAATTGGAGTTGGTATAAGCAGTTATATGTCATTGTTTCCGTGATGTGAACACTGCTGGTTTTCACCGGACAAGTTGCTAATGTGGCAAGTCTTCATTCTGCAATTCAATTTATGTGAAAATTATATTTTATCTCTGCCAGGATCCACCCTACAGCTTGAGGCTCAGTGTACATAATTTTTGTCAGATGGTGGCTAAGTGCATTATATAAAAGATGCATTATTTACCCGATCAAAGGTCAGTGTGTTCATAATTTAATATGCCAGGGGTCAGACAGTCTGGAAACGTCTGCGAATTTCTGAAGTGACGTACATTTCTGAAATAAAACTGTCATCCTCATAATGGATAGCACATCAACCGAGCAGCCAAGCATACTTAGAAGATTTACATGGCATAGCTCATCAGCATGGCCCTCCATAAATCTACTCGAGGAAAAATGTCCAGATTCCATATTTAAGTACATCAACATTCCTCTCTCTGTCTTTTCATAAGACTTTTTCAAAGAAATTATCACAGTATTGCTCTTGGGACCAAATGTCCTTATTTGGTAGAATATTATATGTTCTGAAAGATTCCTTATCGATTTGGTATGTGTGAACTGTGCAAAATGTATTCTTTCTATTTTAGTCTTTGGATGGCAATGTTTTTTCATTTTAGTTTTCTTGGCTATGATCATAGCAAAACTACCATCATCTTTATAATGAGGTAGAGGTAAAAGTTACTGCACCATGATATGGATGCTGCACTTTATTTTTTAAAATGAATAATATTGAGCACCAGCCTGCGAACCAAAGGGTCACCGGTTCGAGTCCCAGTCAGGGCACATACCTGGGTTGCAGGCCAGGTCCCCAATAGGGGGTATGCAAGGGGCAACTACACATTGATGTTTCTTTCCATCTGTCCCTCCCTTCCCTTCTCTCTAAAAATAAATAATTAAAGAATCTTTGAAAAAATGAATAATATATTATCATTGTAAAACTTGTTCATTAGATACATCAGTTTCATTTTCATGTAATGATAATGGTTTTCATGTTTTATTTATTTATAATTTGTGTTATAAAACAGTAGTTTAAAAAAGCATTGTGAATGGCTTTCTTAATTTCACTAAACTGAAGGTAATCATATATTGATGGCAATACTTATAACAATAACTACCAATTTCCTAATGGTACTACTTCCAAGCATAGTGCCAGAGCTATGATTTACGTACCTGATTCCATATAATCATCAAAGAATCCTGCAAATCAGTGTTACCTCATTTTACAGATCAATCTTAGGGCTCAGCTAGGAGACCAAATTTCCTTTATAAATCTTGTAATGAATGTATTTATTGGTTCATTTATCTATTTAATAAATGTCTATGGAGTGCCTACTGTGTATCAAAAACTTTGCAAGGACTATGGATAGAGCATTTGACTAGATAGACTAATCCCTGCCCTCAGAAAGCTTCTAGTCCATGAGAAGGTTTAAAGTTTAGCCAAAACATTAATAAAAAAGTGTGATAAATAATTTGATAAGGCCAGTGGGAGTTGCTATATAAGTGCACGGCAGGGAGACGTAGCCTGGGAAGGGAGGCAGGGACACCCTCTTAGGAAAGAATTGGGTGAATGCAGGGGTTTAAATGTAGAGATGGAGTGAGGCAATAAGCTAGTCCTGGTGCAGGAGAAAAGGTTCCGCATTCTATACAGGACTTTTTCTCCTGCATAGAGAACTCTGTAATTTATAGTGAGAAATTGTAACCTATATCGCAAGAGCACACTGAATTAGAGAAAGGCTTCATTCAAAAATAGGAACCATAATCCAGGAATCAGTCTTAAATTATAATGTCCTCACTGCTTGATGATTATAGAAGGTAATAAAGTTTGAATCAATGTGTCTAATGCTGAGTTAAAATGGCTTACCTTATTGAACTTTTACAAACATCTCTTGGCTTACCTCTGATTTAATAAGTAAATGAATATGGTAATATTTGCATTAATACTTTGGGTCAGGTGTCCCCTAAACCTGGGAACTTTTATCTGACTGTATAAATCAACAAAACTTCCCTGCTTCAAAAAGTCTTATCCATGCTGCAGTGGGGCCAGTTGCAAAGTTTCAATGCAGTTCGCAACTGTCTGTTTGATTCTGCAGAAGACCCTGTGCTCAGGGTGTCAGGCCGTAGTCTCTAAACAGTTTTGATCACGCAATCATATCCGTCAAAATAGTATTGAATAAGCATCTCCATAGATGTTTGTGTGTGAACAAGGAATCCACATGCATTACTACATTAATACATGGTACACATTAAAACCTAAATAACAGAGAGAATCAAATCAATGACGAGATATAGACAAAAAGCAGTACCTTTTCTTCTCATCCTCCAGATGAGCAAGACTTCGCCAAGGACTTTGCCTTGGATATCACGTGGGGAATGGGAAATCGGTTTGCGTACCTTCGCATTGGCAGAGACATAGATGAATACTCGGTTAACGCCTGCCTTCAAGGAGGTAACAAGGTGGTGGTGATAAGACAAGTTCACCAAAGGAGCGTGCTGTGCTCTGTGGCATTCAAAGTCAGACCGGCGCGACTGAGAGTCAGAAAAGTGTTTCCAGGACTAAATAAGTTGTCTGCTGGGTCCAAAGAAAGGGGACATTGGGCAGCAAAGACTGGAAGGCAGCATGCTGGTGCTTTAGAACAGGGCTCTGCAAATTTAATGTGCTCACAAATCAGTTAGAAATCCGAGCCAGGGCCCGGAGACTACATGTGCTCAGGCGATGGTGGTATTGCCAGTGTGCAGACCACACTTCCAGCAGCGATGCCTCTGAAGGTGCTTAAAGTGAGGAGTTTGTATGTAATCTGGTAGGTGTTAGGCAGCTTCTAGAGGTGGTCCAGCTGGGAGCAACATGATCACATTGAACTCTACACATATTCCTTCAGCAATAATTTATAGATTGGAAAGGGGTAGGCTGAGACTCAAGGGAGAGAGATAAGTCTGGAGGTAATTACAATGGTATAGGTGAGAAGTAACAACGCCTCCGATCCAGGTCACTGGCCCTGGAAACAGGAAAGAGAAGGTAGACTTGAAGGACGTGGCAGAGGCAGAATCAACCTGAGAAGAGAGATAACAAACGAACACAGGTACAATACAAAACAAATTAAATTGAGGGCTAGAGGAACTAATGAGAAATCGGACCCTTTTTGTTCATCTAGTAATTTGGGAATTTAAGTTTTCATAAATTTGAATACATATGCATACATTATGTGTTCCGCTAACCACAGGAAAATTTTTTAGTGGAAAAGATCACGACTAAAATCAGAATGCTGCAAATGGATGACTGGCTCTTTTCTCTTTTTCTCTGATCTTTGTTTCCAGAAAGAACCACATGTCCTTGCAGTATATGTCTAAACAGGTCTGATAAATCTGAGGGATTGTAACCTCAGCCTTGTCCATATTGAGCAAACATTTCCTGTTCACTCACCTCCAGGTGAAAAACATTAACATCCACATACAAATCCCTGAAATTTTGGAAGCATAGAGAGGGCAGAGGTGGCAGGGAGAAATGTATTTTCATTATAGGCTCTGAATATTCGTAGGTGTTTTTGGCTATGGGGCCTCTTCTTCCTTGGGACCTGACTTCTCGCTGCACATACTGTCAGTCACGGAGACCATTAACATTCTTTTTACTTGTCTGTGTCTTTGTCTGGCTTTCCCTACTATAAGTTCCTTGAGAGCCAAGACTGTGTCTTACTCATGTTGTATCTCTAGATCCCAGGACAGATGATGAGTAAACAGGCTTGAAGGATGAGTGAATTATCCCAGAACGTAGCACAGATGTGAACACAGAGAAAATTCCATTTGAAATGAATGAATGAAAAAATAAATGGATGGGTGAAAGAATGAAGGTTTACAGCCCTTAGAATGTCCATTTCCAGACTGATTTCTTTATTGCTAGCTAATTAGCAATCTTATTCAACCCGCAGTATGCAATCAGTATTTCACTCATCCATGCTCACACACTGTTAGTAGTCATCAGATTATGTAGGGACTTTGAAATCCGAAGGCTAAATCTACATTTTATTATAGGCCAATAATTAATGTACTTTGCATTATAGTCTAGTTTAAATGTTACATTTCTTAACATAAAATTAACTTTACAGTTCTTCACGCACATAGATATTTTTCATCATCCTTTCAAGCCTCTCATTTTTCATTCTTAAAAAAGTAGTTATACTTCATCAGTGGTGTGTATGTGTGTTTGGAAAAACACTAACCTGTTTAGTGGGCATTTTGTTACTATCCTCATCAGTCTGACATAGGAATCTTTATCTGTGAGCATGAACCTGGTTAGACAAAAGACTGAAGCCATCTGTTCTTTTTGCACTGTGCATGCGCAGCCTGACTTACAATCGCAACCGTGGGTCACCAGGATATAAATGTTTAAACCAGCAGCTGACCCATAGATTTTGCTGAAAACAGCCTTACATTCAGTTTGATTTCTGCGTCAGGTTAGTTACTCATACCACTATATTGTTTCCAAACTTTCCAGGATTCTAGCACACTGTTTTAAATTAATTTTCACTGGTCGTTTAAATGGTTATATTTGCAAGGATCATAAATATGAGCAGAGCCTTGGAGACCATCTACTTGAATCTTTTTTTTTTAGTAGGGATGGTAAAATAAAAACTTAGTTAAGTCCCTTTGCAAGGGACACATAGCTGGTTAATGACAAAAATCGAGTAAAAATGATCCCTCCAACAGCACCAGCTCATTGATTTTTCTCTTATGCTGCACTATATCATTAAGGGGTTTTATAGTTTCCCTGTGGCCAGCAGAGAAACCTGATTCATAATTAACATTCATTGGATCTACTGGAAACCTAGATATGATAAAAGCAAAAGCCAATTTTTAAGAACTGTCTATACGGCTCCATATGTCTTGAGTTTGCACGGGAATCTTTTGATATCTTCCCAGTTCACTGATGTTCCAAGAGTCTCGCCGCATTTCTAGATTTATTTTCTAAGCTTTGTTGGTAAGAGTAATATTCAGTCATGCACTACTTCAGTTCAAAATGTTATCACTGCACATTGTCTATATATGAAAATAAGTTTGAATCTGCCTAGGGATTTTACTGTTTAGTTCAGCAGGAGAGTTTATTGATCTAAATACACATTCAAACATTGGTTTATGATTTGTGCTACCGTATGTACTTGTGCTAAAGAGCAGTCGTTGGAATGTAGAATGCACCTTGTATTAACATTCGTCGTCTGTGGCATTTCACAGCATAATGATAGCTATCGCAAGCCCAGGGTGCAGGGTTCTTTAAATAACCGCGTTCTCGGCAGTAACAGATTGAAGGAGGCAACGTTTTGCACAACCTGTATCATTCCTTTTTTAAAGAAGGGCTCTCATGCAATGTCTTATTGACTTTAGTTCTACCTACTTAACTGTCGTGAAGTAATCTTATGACTTGAAGAATCCAGAGCCTCTTAAAAACTCCTTAGAGTCTCTACTCGTCTCCATTTCCACTATCAACAACCTACTTCAAACCATCACCTGAACAATTGCAACTTCACCCATTCTTGCTCTGCTCAGTCCATTGTGGAAACAGCGTTCAAGCGTATGCATTCAAAATACAAATCCGATTTAGTCGCTCTCTGGCCAGAAATCAGTTAGTAATTTCCCATTGCTCCCAATTCTTACTATGTCCAGTAGATCCCTGCCTGATTTACTCTCTTTCTCCCATCTTCAACCCATTCATCTCCCCTCTCCCTTCTACTTTCTCACCTTCCACCCTACGTGAAAGCATGTGCCTTGGCACATGCTGTTTACTCTATTTGCTGAATATTATTGGCCAATTTATCGGCACTGCTTCAGTTGCTTCTCTCCTTTTTCTCCATGGGTTTCCAGATTCAATGTCGCTTCATTAGAAAAGCTGTTTGTCACTTCAAAACCAGGTTAGAACTTCCTGTTATATACCTGGTAATACTGTACAGTTCTGCTTTGTAGCAACAGTCATAGATATATTTAATTAATTGTGTAATTTATTGTAAATTTGTATTGATTTTATTTATTTTCTTACTTCTACACTGAAGAAGGCCATATCCCCTTAGTCTACCATCATATCATGGGAACCTGGCATATTTTGAACATGATCGGTCCTCAGTAACACTTCTTGAGCTATTGCTTATCAAAGCTCAGTTGTTTCTATTAGACTTGATGAACTTGAGGTTGGTCAACGCACTGTAGAACAATGGTCATCAAAGTGGTATTTTGAATTTCAAGGACCCCCTAAAAGAATTGGACAAAGCCAACCAGCAGGTAGGATTGAGTGTGGGAGATGGGGGTGAGTGGGGTGGGGGACAGTAGTGGGGGTAATGGGGACAACTGTAGTTGAACAACAACTAAAAAATACATAAAACTGCATCATCTCCTTCCGTTTCTATTGGGACAATGTTCTTGTGCGATGATTTC
The DNA here is from genome assembly GCA_004027475.1 of Anoura caudifer. Lineage (NCBI taxonomy): Eukaryota > Metazoa > Chordata > Mammalia > Chiroptera > Phyllostomidae > Anoura > Anoura caudifer. Next base: position 70,660 of record PVKU01002734.1, read on the forward strand.
ATGCTCTCAGCAGATAGCAAACCCATAGGGTATGCCCATAAGCATGTTGTACAGCAAAAGGGGCCCAGTACCACTTTATTTCCTTTATTTGAAGTTTTGTTGATGACTCAATTAACTGTGACATACAAAATCATGCCAATAAATTTAAAAAAGAAACTATTGAGTATCTCTTTATTTTAGTCATTTAAGAATTTTGGTGCCTATCTTATTTTATTTTTATGTAAATATTGATAGGACATTTTTGGTATATAATCTATGTAGGGGCAAATGAAGAGAGAGAATATGTACTCCTTGTTTTATTTCCTTCTTTTTATCTTGCCTTCCTTCTTTTCTTTTTTTTTTTTTTTTCACCTAATAGTGTTACTTGATCAAAAAGTCTGGAGACTGCTAATGTAGAAGAGCTGATTTTTTTTTAATTATTACTATTTACCTTCTATTTTTATAAGCAGAGATGGACATGCCTTTTTAATTGTATTTCCAGGCCTAAATTTCTACCCTATAATTCAAAACTCCTCTATTAAAATTTGTTGAAAAACATTTCCTTTACCTCCCAAGTGAAGGGCAGTATAGAAAACAACAACAGTTTTTTATTAAAGATAATAAAGTTGATAGTTTTGTGAAATCATGTCACTCTTATTTTTGCTTTGGTGTCTTTTCTAATTTATGCTATACATGCCAGCAGCCATAAATACTTTATATGGGGTGAATAAAAGGCATTTAAAGTTAAACATCAACCTTCCCACCTCAGCTACATTATCAAGAGTAGAGTAAAATGAAATAAATCATGAAATTAGCTCACTGGCAAATATCCAAATGGATTATTAGATGTAATGGTACAAATTTATCTAAATATCACATGTGCTTCCCATCTTTTTAATTGAAATATTTAGCAAAGTGTGATTTTTGGCTACTTTTCCATTCCCATGGTTGTTTTCTTTCTTTTTAATTTTTTTAATGGATTCTGGATGCATAGCTTTAAGCTATAGCCTTTGCCACCCTATAGAGGTTATTTTCCTCTCATTTTGTGGTGTCATTGTATATTTTGGAACCTAATCAACAAAACAAACAGGCAAAATATAACCAGAGGCACCAAAATTAAGAAAAAATTATAGTAACCAGAGGTGAGGAGGCAGGGGATAATGGGAGAAAGAAGGAAGGGTTTTCAGGAACATGTGCAAAAGGACCCATGGACAAAACCAAAGTGGGTAGGATCCAGCGTGGGAGGTGAGGATGGCGGGGGGGGGGGGGGGGAGTGGTGGGGAGAAAATGGAGACAACTGTACTTGAACAACAATAAAAAAAAAGTTAAAAAATAAAATAACACAAAGACATGTATAAAGATAATAAAGCTTTACAAATTATTTGCGTGACATCTCTAAATTAGAGTTTGAGGACTTGCTTCAATTACAATTAAAGCCAAAAGCTCATGTGAAAAGACAGGAATATCCATCAGAAAAAAAATAATAAATCTCAAAGACTTTATTGAGAGAATAGACAGTCATTTAATTAAAAAAGCAATTTTAGTTGACCTGCTGGGATCTAATTGAATTATTCTTACCATGGTCTCTCAAAGAATATTCATTGTTGCCTCCCTGAAGTTTAATGAAAATAATTGTCAGAACTTTCTGATATCTGGAAAATGAGTAAATAAACTAGATCATTAACTAGAAAATATTACCAGGGATAGCAAAATTTTCCTAGCAGAGTTTTACCATATCTAAATGAAGGGGAAGAAAATATGTGAGAAAGGGATTATATTTAATACCTACATGTGATTCATGGCAAATTCAAATGTCACTTTGTAAATTTGTCCTTATAATAATATTGGTTAAACTATAGAAGAAAACAATATAATTCATCTCTTGGGAGATTCTCTATTTATTTATTTACTGTATTTTTTGGACCATAAGATACCTCTAGGTTTTAGAGGAGAACAATAGGAAAAAATTTTTGAAGCAAAAACTGTGGTAAAATATTTAATAATGTAAATAACATAATATTTCACCAATGTAAATGTAAACAGAACTCAACAGCAGCATTAGCAACCATTATTCCTCCCAAATTTGGGGAGGGGAGTGCATCTCATAGTCTAAAAAATACGGTATTTACCAACTTATTTTTATCCTAACTGTTCTGAAATCTACAATTCAGTGACAATAAGTACATTCCTATTGTTGTGCATCCATTACCACTATTCAGGAACTTTTTTCATCTTGCAAAACCGAAACTCTATACCTATTAAACAGTAATTCCCCCTTCTTCTCTCATCCCCAGCTCAGGACATCCACCCTTTAAATTTATGTCTGGATGATTTTTTTGCATAAAATATTTTAATAGTTTCTGGTGTACAACACAATGGTGTAGACATTGATGTAACTTACAAAGTAATCACCCAATAAATCTCGTAGCCATCTGACACCGTGTTTAAACCACGTTCTCCATGTAAGCTGAAGCAACTATAATGAATTTTTACCCTAATATTAGTAATAGAACAAAATTTTGCACAGATTACATGCAATGCAACAAATTATGGGATAATGCTAATTCTTAGATGGAAAGAAAACATTTTACATTGTGGGTATGTGTACTTTTTTGTGTAATCAGCAATGATCTTTTTTTCCTTTTGTAGTCAACTTGTTGCAGAATTTAGGTTTCTAAAATATTTCTAAAGTTCAATTCATATAGAAATAATTTCTCCCTAATAGGCATATACCTATATGAAAACAGCAAACATTTGTTGGAGTCTTCTCCTGCAGTGCTTTGTGTATCTGACAAGGGAAATACTAGACATGGCCTATAATCATATTATTCATCAGAATGACAGCGAATAGATATGTTTTCTTGGACTGCTATGAGAAATTGACAAAGACGAAATATTAAATTGAAGGCTGGTATTTGAGCTGACTTGCAACCGCATTTTCTGTTTTTCAGTTTAATATAGCCAGTGATTTTGGATTACACACACCTCCCCAGTCTTACTTGATGAATAGGTTGGAAGTGTCCTTTACCTACAAAAGAAAAGTGGGAAATGTAATTACGGACTATCCAACATATATTTAGATGGTACAATGTTTACAGAAATTCAAGAAATCAAATTGAAAAGTCAAATTGTAAGTTATAAAGAAGAAATAAATGCATAACATTTCAACCTCATGATAAAATTTCTTTGACATCAATATGACCATATAATTACTTTTGGTATTAGGGATACACATGTACACACACACATATGTATACATGCACATATATATACACATACCTATATATTTATACATATATACATATATCTATGTAGATGTATAGATATATGTGTGTGTGTATATATGTTTGTTTTGTTTTTATTTGAACTCAGATAACTTCAGGGAAATGCAGTTACTTTTTTATTTAAAATTTTTATTGTTTAAACTATTACAGTTTTTGCCACTTTTTCTCCAAAATATACAAAAAACTAATACAACTCAACACCAGGAAGACAAAAAATCCCATTAAAAAAATGAGTAAATGACCTGAATAGATACTTTTCCAAAGAGGACATAAAGATGGCTTATAGACCTATGAAAATGTTGTCATTAAAATTCATCCAATGCCTTCAGCCATTTTACTAAATGCTTTAAGGACACAAAAATATGGATGATGATGTGAATTTTGTATGGATGGTGGTTTACTTTGTGTTACCAAATGTTGCACCCATTATATTGAAGTCTTAGGCTAACATGAAGGAGCACGGACCCTGGAGTTCAAATTCAGGTCCATGTGACCGGAACTGGTCTGGGCCTTAACCTTTTCACATGTCCAGTGGATGTTAGACTTCCTACTTTTCCAGCAAGTAGTAGGGATTATTTCATGAAGTCAAAAATTATATACAATATCTAGATAATTCAACATTCTAAGCTAAAATTAGCTCAGATGCTTTTATGTGAGCATGAATAAAAGTAAAAAAGATAACATTACATAAGTCAAATGAAATTTCTGAACTCTGAGTGAATATAAAGCCTATAGGTATATATGAGCACTATACAAAATTACAATATACGTAAATAGAGGCAAAGTTACTTAAAATCTGAGAAATACACTGCTCTATCAGTAATTTATTGGGCATGTAAAATTAAGAGTATAGACATAGAAAAATAATTATCTGAAAGCAAACTAAATATCATGTCTACATTTCTAAATGTCAGTTCAAATGGCAAATAGATGGAGAGAAGACAAGACCATTTATTTTGCTTTCAGCATTGCACCGCATGCTTTTGAATGTTTCTTGTGAATCAAATGGGATCTCCTTATCTGAAAGAATGTGAATTTGTGTTCAAACAGTGTTTTTTCAAGTCATTTTCAGTTTTTCTATAAATCAAAAATAAGGATTCATTTTGCCAATCATAACCTGAAGGTGTACTTAATAACTCAAGATTTTTTGAACATTCAGCTGGTTTAACTAAAGTCGGCTGAATAGCATTCATGTAGTTCTTTTGGCATTAAGAAAATTGCATTCTTTCTTCCAAAAAGATTAAGTTAGGTGTATGACTGAAGATTTTCACATTTACAGTTTCTTTATTGATAGTTCCTTTCACTGTACAGAAGCTTTTTAGCTTGATTTAGTCCTATTTATTTACTTTTGCTTTTGTTGCCCTTGACTTTGCAGTCAGATCCAAGAAATCATAGTGAAAACTGATGTCAAGGAGCTTACTACCAATATTTTCTTCTAGGAGTTTTAAGGTTTCAAGTCTTATGTTCAGGTGTTTCAGCCATTTTGTGTATGGTGTCAAATAGCGGTCCAATTTCATTCTTTGGCATGTGCCTTTCTAGTTTTTTCAAGATCATTTATTGAAGAGATTATCCTTTCCCATTGTATATTCTTGTCTCCTTTGTCATAAATTAATTGACAATATATGTGTAGGTTTATTCTTGGGCTCTCTATTCTGTTCCATTGATCTATGTGTCTGTTTTTATATCAGTTACCAGACTGTTTTACTTAGTTGTCAGAGGGAAGGTGGTTGAGGATAAGCAAAATGGGCAAAGCGGGTCAATTGTTTGGTGACAGGTGGTAACTAGACTTGATGTGATGATCACGTTGCTGTGTATGCAAACAATTGTGTGATCATAGACTGTATCCATGGTTTTCAGGACTGCTTGAAGCAACGTTTCTCAAAGCGTGCTTCCTGGACCAGCAGCAACAGAATTGTCTGGGAACTGGTTTGAGTTGCAAATTTTCATTTCCCCCTTAGTGGCTCCAATGCATGTAGAGCGTATATCCAGTTCACATCTGGCACTTGAATGCCAAACAGATGGCAGTGAAGCAAAATTTGGGAGGTGAGATGACTTATCGCAGAAGAGCAATGAACCCACAAGCCAAGCATTGAGAAATCATGTTAAGAATCATTGACATCACTGGAAAGTTATTGGGTAACTTTCTTTAGGGGCTCTTTAAACAATTAGTAATCAGGACTAAGTGTGGAGACATTGGAAGAAGTTGTGGATTTGATAGGGCAACATGTATTTGGCTACAAGCTCAGGAGGGAAAGTGTTATTTTCCCATCAATTTCATATTTCTTGAAGACCAGGGGAGACTTGGGCTTGTTGGTAAACCTTATTAAGGCTTAAATGTGCTTTTATCCCAATGAAGTGGTGGTCTCAAATTCCATTGTACTTAATCATCACCTGAGTCATTATTTCAAATGCATATTTATGAGTCACTTCCTCAGAGATTGTTATTTAAGAAGTCCAATGACTACCCTTAAAAAAAAAAAACTTTGTTAAAGAGTTGTACGTAGACAGAGGGTTTTACTCAGATGCCTTTTATAAATCATTATTATCTATTGTATAGAAAAATAACTAATTAAAAATTAAATAAGAAAGGTAATTACTCAAGATAAATTCTCAAGAGAGGTCTTTATTTTAGGAATCCACACATATGGGGAATTACTTTTGTCATTTTTAATATCACCCACTTAATGAATGAAACACAATCAGTACCTAAGGATGTTTTATATTGTTAATAACAGTGAATGAATAGCTAAGCTTCCATGGCCTTCTATTGTTCTGCTTTATTAAAGGAACAAAAAATGCATACATTATGGTCCAGTAGCTACGCTAGGTTAAATCTTCTTTTGATTGATTTGTTTCATTTTTTGATTGACCTGATTGCACTTTCCTTATCAGTGCTAATGGTGATTTTAAGTGCACTCTGTTCTTGTAAATTAGCTCAAGCAGCCTGGAAGCTGAAGCAATTTCGGTTATCATTTTCAAGTTACGAGAATAAATTGGTGGTGGAGAGATAAACTGTAAATTTGGAACTATAATGGCATATACTGATTTTGCCATGGCTCACGGTAAACAGTAACTTGCGATGATGCTCCCTTGAGCCAACAGGTTAATTATACTAAAAGGAAAAGTGAAATACATTAAGATTTATTTTAAAATGCATGTGATGTTTAGATTAAACTGTGTTGTTTGTGAAGGCACAGCACATAATTTATAGTACATATCAAATGGAAGCTTCTGCTCCATAGTAAGATGTAATAACCATCTTTACATGGGGGGATGACAAACAGTTGATAGTTTTATTTAATATTTTATTGTCGATTAAAGCTAAATTCCATATGTAAAGTTCTATGTAGACTTACTGTAAAGAGGCATAGAAAATTCCAGCAATCTCAGCTTGTGTATCAAATAAAGACCTCATGTTCTAAATTAATATAGGTTGTCATGTTGTGCTTTAAATACTCTAGGATAATTAATTTTTTAAAAAAATGATGTTGACGCTTTTGTCATAATGACAGGCTAATACTTATTTATATTTTGAATTCAAGTTTGCTCTTTCCACTGCCTTACTGCAACACACAGTATGTCATATAAAGTATATGACAAGTGCTTTGGAAAGCTGACCAAGTGAGTTATGAGTGGTCTGAGCTTAATCAGTGTATGACTTCTTGAGGTTAGTAGCTACAAGTAAAAGCAAAATACAGTTCAGTAATTGAAAATGCCACATGTTGCACCCCCAGAGTTTCCCATGCAGAGGGCGAAATAGAAAAATGAGAGTTGCTAGAATTTGGAAGCTACACGACAGCAGCTTCGTTTAGTAAGTCTCCGGCATATATTCCAAGTCGAAATGGGAACATGTCAACATTTTCCTTGAAATAGTATATCACTTCATGTAATGCTTTACTGTAGCTTAAAAATTTAGGCTGCATCAGAATTACCAGGAGGTGTACATATATACAACTTGCGGGTCTCTAGGCTTGGAGTTTCTGATTCAGTGGGTTTGGGGTGGTGTGTGATAATTTGCTTTTTGAACCAGTTCCTAGGTGATTCCTTGACGCTGCTGGTCCAGGGAATCCATGCCGGGAGCCATCGTCCTTGTCTACCATAAGCAAATTAGAAATCTAAAAATAAATGCAGCTTCCAAGGGATCCTTCAAGTGTTATAAAGGAACTCACTATGAAGTCTAAGCTTTACCTTTTTAAATGAAACATTCTGAAGTTTTTCGGGAATTATTGAAAGAGGAACATTTGCTTCACTTGATTGTTTCCCCTCCTCTGTCAATTTAATTGTTGAAAGCATTCCTGCTTAAATCTGATCTTACCTGGACTTGCAAACAAAGACACTCTGATTCTGTTTGTGCTCAATACCCCTTCTGTGTGACACCCAGGCATTCGTTTGCAAATGTGTGCACTTTCTGCTCTATTGTGCTTTACTCTCTCAATGTCATCCGATACTTCCGGGCCAATCTCTGCCTCCAGGCTTTTGTTGTTGCCAAGCAGAAAGAGGCTGGACAGTGATTCAAATGATGTTGATGAAGACCAGAAGGCATTCGGTACTCCAAAATGTTGCAACCTTTTGTTCTTGCAGTTTCAATGTGATGGTTTTGATAGTTTCTGCAGTTATCGGTCTTTTCAGCATCTCTACTTCCTTCACAATTAAATTGAAGGATGGCACCAAGGCATGTCTTCCGCCTGAAAAGGGAGACTACTGTATAGTCAACTGGGCTGAATTCCACTTCAGTGGGGAAGAGAAAAAAGAGTAGCTCTCCCATCAGAAAGAGCACCATTGTTTTTTCTGTAAACCGCTTGTTTACTGAGTCAGATTTATTGAATTATCTGATCATTTTACTACATTCAGAAATGTAAGAAATACTCTTAAATTATAGTCCCTCATTAAAGTTATACTCTATTTTTCAAATACTGTAGTGACATTTTCAGTTGAATGGATCTGTTTCATTCACTGCAAAATTTTCACGAAACATTTGTTCTTTTCTGGAACAGAAGTGGTTAATTTCATTTGAAATGTATTTGCTTTTCTGATAATATAGAAGGCACCGTTCACACATATAAACACACTTGCACAAATTGTGACATTTAATAAAAAAAAGTTTTGCATTGTTTAACTGAATTAACATTGTTAAATGCCTTCTATCTAACCAGACTGGCTCTCATATTCTGTACACTGTAGGGTAGCTGGTGGAGTAGCCGCAATACTGACCTCTCAGAGACCTCCAAGTCCCAAACACCTCACCTGTGCTCCCTTATACCAGGACAGTTTGCACGTGTGACTAGGTTAAGGATTTTCAACGTAGAGCTCATCCTGGTGGGCGTAAGATAATCACAAGGGTTTTTGTTTCTTTTATTTTTAATAAGAGGGACACAGAGAGTCTTGGACAGTCAGAGAAGGAAAGCTAAGTAGAGCTTTGGTGATGAATGCTGTTGTTGAATGCATGCTGAATGTGAAGAGGATTTGTTGTGACACCCCCCCCTCCCATTTTAAATGGCCTCAAAACATGAATGGAATTCTCTGATTAACTAGCTTTCAGTAGGGTACACATTAGACTATGGAAGAGAATGACGTTTCTACCTCATTGCTGACTAGAAGAGTGGTCCTTCAACTTCAACTTGCACCAGAATCCCCTAGGGGGCTTGCTAAAACAAGCATTTCTGATTCAAAAGTTTGGAGGAGGGTCCAGAAATTTTCACATCTAATAAGTTCCAGGGTGCGACGGCCGCTAGTGATCTAGGGACTGTTTTGAGAACCAGTGGACTTTAATTCATTCGTGAGCAGTAGTGGCCCATAAAGGGTTTCATGTCTCTCCCTCCCTCCTTCTCTTTCAAAATTTTAACATTGGAAGCTCTTGGTTAAAAGTTTCATTTAAAAACCCATGTTACAATGGGGAACTTCCAATATGATGAAGATTCTCAGCGTAATAAGCAGTACTGTCTTTTTAAAAAGGAAATTAATTCAAGCAGCAAAGTGTGATGTTTTATATGAAGCAGCTCCAAAAACCTGAAGATATATTTAAGGTTTATTTTAAAGTAATTTTAATCCTTCTGCATCCCCTTGAGATAGGTAAGATCAAAGTGTTATTTATTCCTCTTTTTCAAGAAGAGATGAAATTATTTTTACTTTTTAAGGGAGCAATGGGACCTCAATTAGGCTGCTTTTCTTGTTTCCAAATCTTGTGCTCTGTCAATTGATCCACATCCCTCAATACACACATATTTCTTCTCTTGTGCGTTGCTATATTGCTGATTAGAATGGTAACGTTACAGTGGAGTTTTAGATTACTGTATCTTTATGTGGACGGGGGTGTGGATCGCTATGCCCAGCAGAAGCATACTCAGAGACTGCGGTCTGTGTATATAGAAAGACCTCAGAGGTATTGAGGGTTTGGCTCCAGGCCACCACGGTACAGCAAGTGTCAAAACAAAGTGAGTCATAATATTTTTGCTGGTAGAGGGTCTGGCCTTCAGCTTGTCAAAAAACAAAACAAAACTCAACATGTGTGAAATACAAGAAACTGAAGCACAATAAAAGCACAGTATACCAAGGTATGCCTGTATATCAAATTGTTTCTATGAAGCAAAAATAGTGATGATTAACTCGTGGAAAAATGGATCTATGTTTTCTTCATTTTTTTTCTGTTTGGAATATATGTTATTCCTCAACCTCTCCCCTCTGTATTATAGGACCACTGTATCAGCTATTTAAAATTCCATAGAGAGGCTTCCGTGGTGATTAAGTAGATGGGATATGGTGAGAGTCAGAGCTTTATTCAAATGCTGGATTTGTCACTTTTTAACATGTGAAGGAGGTTAATTAACATCTGTTAGTCTCCATTTCCTCATCTGTAGCAAAATCAGTAATAGCCCCATCCTAGGGTTCCGATGAAGATTAAAAGATATAGTAACACTTGGAGAGCCCTTAACGCACCGCATGTTCATTGCATGTACTCATCACCGCCTCAGCTCTTTCACAGTGCTCTTTGTAAAATAGCTCTGTTGTGTCCGCATAGAGCTCCAAGTGAATCTTTTCACTATAAAAACATTTTGCTGCAGAATTTAGTACTGTTTCTATGTTAATGGTCTAGGTAGTATATGACCATTGAAAATACATGTAGATGTTAAACTCTTAACTTCAGTTTGAAAGGTACTTCCTCTACTTGTACTTGGGACACTTCAGTTAGTATTTCAATTACAGGGGTTTTTTTTGGGGGGGGGATGGGGGATTCAGCAGTGAAGGAAACATTAAAAAAATTCCGCCTCTGTAACTTTTATGTCCTAGTGAATTGATTGCTTTTAAAAGTGCATAAAATAAAGAATGGTAACTATATTTATTTAACCATTAAGTCAACATTATTCCTCTTTCTGATATTGACAAAATGTTCTTTTTGTAATTCTCATGATGTAAAGCAGGTGCAGCCGAAGAAAATTTGCATTCATTTTTACAATTTCTCTAAGCTGTTCACCATTTTAAATAACTAGCTATAAGTCATTTTTGAAATATAAAATCTTAAACACGTTAAATGACAGATTTTGTGTTCTCAAGCAGTGTTGTGGACATCAGCCATTTCTATGCCAGCACCTGTCACCCTCCTGTAACAGTATCCAGCCCCCACTCCTGATTTGTTATCAGGGGTGGCTAGATCCTGGGACTGGGCGTGGAACATCCAGATTCGGCCCAAGTTACTCAATACAGTTATTCCCCAGCCTCACTGATTAGTGCGGAGAAGACCTTGTCCTTTAAATCCACCCATAAGGACCTGTGCAGTTGGCCTCCCTGCTGTTGTATAGAATGATAGGAAATCCAGCAGGATATGAAATTGAAGGAACATGAAGCTAGAGCTGCCTCCGTTTGTCGAATGTGCAAATGATGTCCCTGATGAAGGGCAGCAGAGCTCAGCCACGTCCAGACATGACAGAAAAACAGAACTGGGAGCCCTGCTCAGGCCTCTGCTTTAGGCTAGACCCACGTCTGGGCTTTTCTGTTATGTAACACGCGAGCAGAAAGTTTTGTGTTGTTGGTTGGTTTCCAGGCAGATGTGCACTGGTGACTCAATCCAGCAATCCCAGAGTCACGGTGATGTGATTTCCTAAAGCAATGAAAGAGTCTTTGTGAAATTGCAAAGAAAACAAAACCAAACAAAATCTTCCGAATGGCACAGAGTTGAATGCAAGAAAAATCAATATGTAGGATTGAATGTGGGAAGTAGGGGTGGGTAGGGCGGGGGAAAATAATGGTGGCAAAATGGAGACAAGTGTAATTGAACAAAAATTAAAAAAAAAATAAATCTAGTTTGACTTGAAGAAAAGAAAAATGGACTTGTATTAAACTTTGAAAAATATTTTGCATTTTCCTTTGAAATGGAGTTAGGTTCTGATTCATGCAATGGTAAACAATTTTTTTTCCACATTTATAAATGTCCAAAGGAACATCCAAAGCTGTAGGACAGTGCTTTGACCTTGGGGAATGGCCTATATATATGACCTATGCCAGGGAAAATAATGGCCCTCTAAAGATGTCCAGGTCCTGATCCCCAGGATCTGTGAATATGTTACCATGTAAGACATAAAATACTTTGCAGATATGATTGAGTTAAGGATTTTGAGATGGGGAGATTGTCTTGGATTATCAGAGTAGGCCCAGTGCGATCCCAATAATCCCTCAAGAGAAAGACAGTTGTAATGGAAGGGGAGGTTGGAGTGATACAAGGGAGGTAGGAAATGGGATCAGCCTCTGGAATGCGGAAGAGGGAAAGCCTTGGATTCTCCCAGAGAACCTGCAGAAGGAAATGTAGTCCTGCCTTCCTACTCACAACTCTGATCTCCAGAACTGTAACATGATGAATTTGTGCTCTTTAAGCCACTAAGTTTGTGGTTCTTTGTTACAACAGTAATAGAACATCAATGCATGTTTCAAACACTGCATTCCTTCCCATCAACATGACAACGAAAAAAGAAAGAAAATATTTCTAAAATGCCCACTGTGGAGTATACTGCTCTGCCTTTCTAATTCCTACTGGTGCTGCCTCAGTTCACCCCGATCATCTCCCATCTGGGCCAATATGAACATTCAGCAATTCTCTACTCTGCAAACTCTCCTACCTCCAACACAGCCTTCCTACCCTGGATTACCAAGGTATTTATTCTCTCTCAAACCTAAAGTTGATTCTCTTACTCCTTTGCCCACACAGCCTCATGGCCTCCAAAATTCCTACAGAATAAAGTACAAATGTGATATTTAGGTTGATAAAGCCCTTCATGTTCTAGTTCTGGATTACCTTTCCAGCCATCTCGGTCATTACACTTTTTTCTCTTCCCACACACTGTTGTCTCATCCGTCATCCCCAGAGCACGCCAGACTATTTCCTTCCCTCTTTGCCTTCTTTCTGAGCTGTCCTCCTTCCTTCACCTCCCCCCATTCCCTTTTAAAATCATTGTCTTGCCTCTTTTGATAGCTCAGATCGTTTTCAAGCCATTATTAGCTCAATGAAACTTTACATCATCCCTCCGGTTACAACTGACCATGCCTGTATATACTCCTATTATAAAATATACACCATCACCCTGACCTGTTAGTGCTGGTAGTTCTTGTTTCCAGACTGTAAGTGCCTAAGCAGTAGGAATGGAGTTTTCCTCGTCTTTGTGTTCCCAGCAACTGACCCATTATCTCAGAGAGTGGAAGACCCCTATTCGATGAATGAATTAAATGAACCAGTGCTCATCTGAACCCATATGATGATATTTGATGAATATCATACCTTGATTTAAGCTATAAGAAATGATATTTAAATTATTACTAGGTCAAGGTTTGTTTTCTACAATGTGTTACTTAACATACCGCTGTAGAACTGAGCTATTAAATTTATATAGTCTTCATAGGGACTGTGGCCTGATTCTTATTTTCTTTTTATTTTCAAGTTTCTTGATTAGCACTTGGTGAGAATGCAAATAAAGTAATGTTCTCGTGTCAAAATGAATTGCATAGATCACTTCCTATTACTACACTGGCCTTATCACAGAAGAAAATTTTCTTAGTCTTGGTAAAATGTATTATGTTGTTCTGAAAGCCATGTTAGTTTTTATTATTCCACAAAGGTCTAACAAAGTGTTCTTCAGGTTACTTACACAATGTTAAGAAGAGGGTAAAGGAGAGAGAAATGGTGATGGAAGGAGACTTGACTTGGGGTGGTGAACACACAATACAATATGCAAATGATGTATTGTACAACTGTACACCTGAAACCTATATAATTTTATTAACCAATGTTACCCTAATAAATTCAATTAAAAATAAATCTTGACTTCTCAAAAAATATTCCATCTTTACCACTGTTAAAGACACTTTTAAATAATCATGGGTAATTTGTGACTTTAAAAATTATATTGTTAGGTGTCAGTATAATAAGAAAAGCTTTTTGTCAAGAGGCTCACTAAGTAGGAGCTTGCATTTATCAATTGCAATAATACAATTACAGACTATTTAATGGACTGAAAACATTCTTTAGAGCTTTCTTGTTAAATAAGGATGGTGGTAAATTTCTAATAATGTTGTAACCTTACAGTTTGGTTTCTCACTGGGTAACTGAATGGCATGGACTCTTAACTCGACTTTATCTCTGACTTGTGTAACCGTGGGGGAAATTACTCATGTGTGCTTAGCCTGTCTTTCTTTAACTCTAAAATGGGAACAATACTATTGGTAATGTCATGGAAAACACTTAATAGATGCCTGGCTCAAAGTAAATGCTTAATGCAGATTAGCTATAAGCATCATTATTACTTCAGGATCCCTGTTGCTTTGTTGTTTATAATATAATGCTCTATACTTAGAGACATTTTTTAAATATTGCTGTTTCCTTGCTACTTTAAGTCCTAAAGCATAATTAAACAACAAACCCTGATCTCAGTGTGATTTACATTGTAACAGAGGGATATATGACAAATCTACAAGTGAGTATAAGAAAGAATATGATTAATTTCCAAAGAAGTTAAACATGTGTGTTTGGTGTATGAAGATGACAGAAGTGACAGTCACCAGTCGGCTCAACTATGCAGGTCAGAGAGGTAAGAAAAATGCTCTATTTAAGGATTTAACAGTTGGTCCAATTTTGACAAAGGCTGTAAAGAGGTATTCCATGCAAAGAGCAGAAAATGACTAAGAAGCAGGAGAGTGGTAATAGTTAAATAAAGTAAATCTTTTTTGATTTCATCCAAATTATCACCCTACCATTAGTTTTAGCATTTTTGCTAGCCACATCACTTTAAAAACTCACTCTTAACAGACTTTTCCTTGGAAGTCTGTGATAGACTTACAGAATTTATTTTCAAGTTGATGCGGAAGTGTTTGTTTTCATTTAAAAAATTGATGGTACATACAAAATATTATGGTGCTATAAAAATGAATTCTTATCATATCTATTATTTAACTGCTAGGTACATGCAGCTGAGTTGAAAGCACTAAGAAAAATACGGGGATGAAAAACGATGTACTTGGCCTCATAAGGTTTCTCTTGTGACCAACTTGGACAGAATGGCTGGCCAGTATGATTGGTTTTGCAGAAATCAAATATTATGTTGCCAGAAAGCAGTTTAGTCCAGTCTGTGACAAAGGCTACGAACTCTACAATAGTAAAAAATATTAAGGAGTCATCTTAGGTTGGACAACCCCGGGGGGGAAAGCACCTTTTTGCAGAAGTGGCCTGACAAAAAGGAAAGAAAGAGAAAATGCAGATTTCCCCTGCTATCCGAAAGTAGAGCATTCCTATGAAATCTTTCCTAAGCTGAAATGGCATAAAGCAAAGAAGCGAGTCCCATGAATTTGCATGGAGAAACTTTTGAGTGTTCCCAGACCCAAAAAATAACTGACCAAATCATACCAAATATGTTTAATTACATCCAGTTTTATGATCAGCATGAAACCCTTTCTAGCTCTCTTAGGCTTTGCTGATACCTTAGGACACATCTTGTTAACGGATGCACAGAATGAATGGAGATAAAGCGCAGATGCTCATAGACACAGTTCAAAGCTATGGCAGCTTTATGCTGAGATGCTGAGTGTAGTTACTGAGGAAAGACCTTGCCAGGGGAACTCTTGCTGCTTGGGGTAACAGCTCCCTGCAAAACAAATGCTGAACATGATTTTTGCTTTTTGCTTTTTTTCATAAAAGTGAACATCCTCTGCGGATTTCATTCTGTTAGCGAAAAACAGTACTAACATACAGTAAGTCTTCTCTAGAAACAAAGTGTTGTGATGTGAAGTTTCCAAGAGTGGGGGAGACCTGTATAAGCAAGAGAAGGAGGAGAAAAGACAATTGTGTTTGTAATCCCGTTCCCTGGTTGCGGCACTATGTTAACCAAGGTCGGCCGAAAATGAAAATTCCTCTCCAAAACTATATACACTAATAAAATCTAATATAATAGCTTTAAAATACATTCCTATTACTACTAATAATTAAAATAATAATAGCTATTTGTTCATTGATGAGTATATGACAGATACTGTATTAGACATCTGTATACGTGATCTACACTCTTAGGTAAGTTTTTTTTTTTTTAATATATCCATTTCATAAGTAAGGAAGTTGAGACACCAAATAAATGACAGTTTCAGAATCTGAGGCATGTTCTTTACGGCAACAAAACAGGTGGCCAGGCCACTATTCTGGACTGCGGGGTGTAGCATGCTGCTTGACTTGTAAGTTGAGGCGTATTGAATGAGTATTTTTGTAAATATTTACCGATCTTCACACCCTTTTCCTAAGAATTGTGACAAGTGTGACCAGGCTAAGATCTGACCCTGTTTTCAAGCCAAGAAGATATCTTACGACAGGTTTATGAGTACTGGCAGATGACACAGCCTCTGGGAATGGAGACCAAGGGTCTCACACTGGCAGTCCCCTCAGTGTGACATGAAGAAGGCTAAATTATACCTGGTTGGACAGGGAGTTGCATTCCTGAAGAACCCTGTGTTTAAGGAAACCATATCTTTTATACTGGACAGTAAGCATGCTTGTCCATTGCTTTAGGTGGGAGATACTATATTTATCTTCCAAGGCTGTTCGCTATGCAAACATCTTGGACAAGATAGTCTGAGACAAAGTGCCTTTTGCTTGCAAGATATATAGAAATGTGAGAGGCTCTCGAAGAAGTCTCCTAACACGTTTCGTTTGCATAAATGTATCTTTAAAAAGGGTCCCTACCCACCCCATCTTTAGCCCTAATTCTTCTAACCTTATACTTTCTGGCTTGAATGTCAGTTTGCTTCCTCAGGCAAATTCGAGCTACGGTACAGGCATACTAACATTCACCAGCCTGAAATTGGAAGGAAACCACACGTGTACTGAGTATGAGGGAACAAGGCTACTTCCGAACAGGCCTTCTACACTGCCTCCAGGGCTCTGCTGCAAGGTGTAGTGCTAACTGGAACGAATTAAATGCAGTTCCCATATGTAGTCCTCTCTTTGTAAATGCAAAGTTAAGTGCTAAGTGAGTGGTGGGCCCTCCAGCTCCTGTTGAAACTAGACCTGCTTTCCCAGGAGCCTGAGACCCTTTCAGCTTCATCCTCTGTGGTGGGAATCCTTCTCCTTCCCCGGAGTTTCCTCTGAGCCTGTACTATAAACTTCCATTCCTTCAGCAATCTCTGCAGGTATCTTCCTTTGTGACTCTGAGGAATTTGACTGGCAAGAGAGCTGTATATTTATCTTCCCAAATTTTAGAGCATTTAATTACCAATAATTACTTCCAATGTGATTTTCCCCCTCTAGTGCACATTAAAAACTTTGAATCCCATTTTCTGTAATAATTTAAGTCAATCTGGAGGGACAGAGAATAATTAATTATCTATAATTTCTCAAACTAGAAATGCTGAAATTATTGATGTGAAACAGAAATCTAGTGTAGAACAAAACTGAAATGAATTGGACTGTGTGAGACAGAGTGGTGAAGCAAAATCAAATTTTTCTTAAAAATTGCAAGGGCTGCTTAGTACTATAATAAGGTTAAAATATAAACTATTTAGATCAACACTTCAGGTCATGTTCCCAAAAGTGCATTTTTTTTTTTTTGCCCTGAAACTTAACATTCTTCATTGTTTATGAGGTGATATTACTATAATGAGTTTAATATACACCTGTGGGCCACAAGAAGAAAGCAATTGAGAAACCATCCAGTTATTTCCACTTTGGTCCTCTTTAGGACCAAAAACCCTTTTTAGGGTTAGTTGAGTTTAGGTGGTGTGTGTTCATTTCTCATGGAAGCCTACCTTTCGGGGAAGTTCTTTATACAACATCTTTGGGACGAATGAAGACAAAGTAAAATATAAGATATGCGTGTGCATTTTTAAACATATAGTCGAGGGCATGACTCTTGGACTCAACTACACTTAACTTTGATAACTCTGCCTGTGTTAACTATATATTTGTGTTCGCACTGATTGAAGAAGGTCAAATGTGTTTGGCTTCCTTGCTTATATATGTAACTAATTTCTGTGTACATTAACCATGAAGGTGATGGTTTAATAATTGCAAGGATTAAATAAACAAGTACTTCTTTGTATAACGCAATCATAAATCAAACGTACCTCCTACTTTGATTAATATTTTCAGTGTATTGAGCTGTTGTCCCTCAGGTTCCCCATGAAATGTAGCGAGATCCCCTGACCCTTTGGATCACCTTCAGAAGATAAAAAAATTCTCTCCTCAGCCATTACTATGCCCCATAATAATCAAAACTCTAAACTTATTTTGAAGCAGTTACTTCCTTCTCCATCTCTTCCTTACCCCTCAGTGTGGCCCCATTGACAAGCTGGAAGATGCGGTTTGGTTTCTTTCTTCTTTCTCTGCTGTTCACTTTTATATATTTCCCTGCATCTTGCTCACTCAGTTTTCAATTCCTCGTGATTAGAGGGCAGAGAGGGAACGGATGCAAGGAGAGCAGTATAGTGCTTACTAAGTGCTGTTGGGTTGGTGGCCCAGAAGGCCCTTCTGGGACAGCAGCTACATTTCCCCCCCGAAAGCTTTTGCCTGGGCTTCCCTTCACGCGGCAAAGAAGCTCCACTCTCGCTCACCACAGTCTCCTCCCTGAGCCTCCAGGCACTCAGTAGGTCTTCTCACATGTTCCTGCTGAGTTCTGTGGCCTCCCAGACACTCTTCTTAGGCCCCATACCACCTCTTTATCAAATGTGGCACATGGCCCACTTTCGTCCCATTTATGTTCAAATACAATCTGGGAACGATGCAATATAATAGTAAACTCTCTTAGGCTTGGTTCTGTAACTCCCCAGCTCTCCAGTCTATTCAGCTATTAATCATATATATATTTATATTTTTCCCACACACTGAAGGGTGAAAGTTTCTCTTGACTAGGGGTGAGGAGGAAAATATTTCTCACCTTCCACAGGAGGCGTGACTCCAAGGCATAGGGACAGTTGATTCCAAAAGCTCTTTCTTCACTTCTTTACCCCTTCAGACCTTCGTTTATGGGAATGGTTAAGGGACATAGCAAATGGAGTATGTATTGTTCTTCCAGTGAAACTTAAATTTTAAATCTCCTTACATAACTTTTTAGTATTTCTGTATTATCTCTTAAAAAGAAACATGTACTTATTGAAACATGGAATCTGGCTTCCCTAACATGCATTTTGGTGGGCCAAAAATCCTTTGTGTGTGTGTGTTTCTTTTTTAAAAAATATATTTTATTGATTATGCTGTTACAGTTGTCCCAAGTGTCTCCGTTTGCACCTCTCTACCCAGTACCCCCATTCTCTCCTGCAGTCCCCCCTTAGTTCATATCCAAGGGTCATGCATATAAGTTGCTTGGCTTCCCATTTGCTATACTATTCTTAACATTCGCCTCTCTATTCTGTACCTACCATTTACAATTTTTAATCCCTGAACCTTTCTCCCATTCCCCCCTCCCCACTGATAACCCTCCAAATGATCTCCATATCTACAATTCTGTTTCTTTTCTGCTTATTTTCTTAGTTTGTTTTTTAGATTCAATTGTTGACACTTAGGGATTTATTGCCATTTTAATGTTCATAGTTTTGATCTTCTTCTTCTTCTTAAATAAGTCCCTTTAACATTTCATATAATAACGGCTTATTGGTGATGAACTCCTTTAACTTGACCTTATCTGGGAAGCACTTTATCTGCCCTTCCATCTAAATGAAAGCTTTGCTGGATAGAGTCATCTTGGATGTAGATCCTTGCCTTTCATGACTTTGGATAATTCTTTCCAGCTCCTTCTTGCCTGCAAGGTTTCTTTTGAGAAACCAGCTGATAGTGTTATGGGCACTCCTCTGTAGGTAACTATCTGCTTTTCTTTTGTCACTTTTAAGATTCCCTCTTTATCTTTAACCTTTGGTATTTTAATTATGGTGTGTCTTGGTGTGGTCCTCTTTGGGTCCATCTTGTTTGGGAGTCTCTGTGCTTGCTGGACTTTAATGCCTATTTCCTTCACTAAATTTGGGAAGTTTTCTTTCATTATTTTTTCAAATAAGTTTTCAATTTCTTGCTCTTTCTGTTCTCTTTCTGGCTCCTCTATGACTCAAATGTTGGTATATTAGAAGTTGTCCCAGAAGGTCCTTACCTTATTCTGGATTTATTGGATTCTTTTTCTTCTCGCTGCTCTGATTAAATATTTTTCTTCCTTGCATTCCAAAACATCAATTTCATTCTTAGCTTCATCTACTCCTCTGTTGATTCCCTGTAAATTTTTCTTTACTTCACTTAGTGAAACCTTCATTTTTACCAGGGTCTTTTTATGGTGTTGAAGCACCCAATGAGTTCCTTGAGCACCCTAATAACCAGTGTTTTCAACCCTGCATTTGATAGATTGCTTATCTCCATTTTGTTTAGTGCTTTTTTCTGGGATTTTGTTCTGTTCTTTCATTTGGGCCATATTTCTTTGTCTCCTTATTTTGGCAGCCTCCCTGTGTTTGTTTCTTATGTATTAGGGAGAATTGTTTTGACTCCCTGTCTTAATAGTGTGGCCTAATGGAGTAAAGTGCACCTGTAAGTTCAATGGGGCAGAACCTTAGGTTATTGCCAGGGCAGGGCAACCCTTGTGAACCAGGTTGACGGAGTCTCAGATATGGTGTTGCTGCTCAGTGGCTCTGTGTGAGGGAGGGCTCAGAAAGGGGACAGTGACCATTGCCTTGCCTCTGGAGTTTTGTCTGGGAGGAAACTCTCCCCTGGCACTCACCTTGATGGCAGACACTTCAGTTTCTCCTCGTGTGCCACTGGTGCCCTTCCAGCTGCTGCCCCAGTGCTGGAGCCCAGAGGGAATGAGTCTGTCTAAGTACTAAATCTGTTGCTGGCCCTTTAAGAGGAGACTTCTGAGAATATCACAGTTTCTTCCACTGCTCCAAGCCCCACTGGTTTTTACAACCAGAAGTTATGGGGACTTTCTTCCTGACACTGGAATCCTGGGCTGGGGGGTCTGCTATGGGGCTGGGACCCCTCGCTCCCGAGAAATGTCTCGTGATTTTATCCACACGCATGTTCTACATCTCTGCGTCTCTTCCCCACACACCCATCTGGATGGCTGCGACTTCATTAATTCCTTGATTGTTGGACTTCCGTACAGCTCAATTTTCTGACCCTCTGGGTGATAGTTATTTTGTAGTTTAGTTTCAATTTTTTCTGTGGTTGTGGGAGTGGCAAGCCAGGAGGTCAGCCGTGTTTACCTACGCATCTCTCTTGTGATTTTCTCCAAAGATTTCTTTACAGTGAACTCATTTGCTAGATGGAGTGATCTTTCCAATAGCTAAGCATTTATCTAAACTCTGAATTCTTTCTTACAACTAACTTGTTACTATCATTTCCTTTGTAATATAGCAGAAAGAACTATAAACTATAAAATAAAATAAAATTACTTTATATATATTGAGGAATGATTATATTCTCAACATTAAATACCTGTATGAAATTATTGTTTTGGCTTGAAATAATAACTAAATGCAGTAAAAATTAAAGCTACTTTTGTATGCCTTCATTGATGATATATTCCAAATAAAATGTGATTCTACTGAAAATATTGACTATACTTTCTATAAATCCATTATATGAAGACAGACTAGAGCAAGAAATGTATATGGCAATCTGTTTTCCTTGATCCTAATCAAAAAACCATTAGGATATGACATTTGTGTATGAGTCTGTTACAGTTAGAATCAGAAGTTATTATCTCAATATATTTTTCTCATGAGAAAAATGATTAGGAAATATGTTGGTACTGAAAGGTAGCTAGACAAAGTTAATATGTTACATGCTTGTGATATTAACAACTGTGGCTATTTAAATGTAGAATACCTAACTTCAAGAACAATCTATGTGCCAGTTAATGAATATTATTATTTTGGGTTGAATGTTCTGCATTTATGGGAAGGGATTTGTATCAGATAGTATGCTTGTGAGCGTTCATCATATTCAATACAGCTAAAAGGAAAGTTGATTGCCTCAATGTACATTTTTTCTTGTGTTTTATTTTTGTTTACAACTCAGCTTGCTGTGATAATCCTTGCAATATGAATGTCATTGATAATCAGGTTTTCTATTTTGAATTTTGTATTAGCTTTTTCCAATTGTCATTGGTGTTGATATTGACAAGTAGATATAGATAATATTGTAGTACCAAAATACATTAGTATTTTCCACTAAGTTTTTAATTATTGGTGATTAAGCTACGTATTATCTTATTTAATACAAATTCTCAGTTCTCCCACGTGGAAGGATGACATCCATTTCCGGAGACCCATGAAGGTTTCCCAAAGAATGTGGCTTTTGTTTTAGGCATTACACTGGGAGAACTGTGGTGGTAGAGCCAAGGTTGAACTTGGGTTAAATACTTTTTTTAGTTAAATACTTTTTTGGGTTTGCAATATGGTAAATCCACTGCTATTGTCAAGTGGTTTGCTCAGTTTTCTAACTAATTTCTAAATCTGAATCCCTGACCTCCATATTCCTCTATTAATTTACACTTTGTAGTAGTTCAACAGGTTATGAAATATCCTACACAATATTATGGGAAATTTAAATAATGTGAAGCTGCCAAACTGTCCCTATTTATCCCATGCCATTACCATGATGACCTGAATAAATTGCTAGATCAGTAGATATCAATTATGCTTAAAAGTGCTTAAAGTCACATCCTTTAAGACTTTCTATATATAAATTAGAGGTTGCAGACTTAGTTTTTGACTTTGAAGATTACTAAGTACAAGTAAGAATTAAGAACTAATAACTAACGTCTTGGCCCATTTTTAGTAAGCTACCCAGAGAAGGTTTCTCTTTAGCAATAAAGAATTATAGTGAACAACTATTTGTGCTAGCTCAATTCTACAATAATATTGTAGTACATCTTTCAGAGAACTAACTAAAATACAAGTGAAGGTAAATGTACATGGAAAGTACTGACATTTTTCTATGTGCCTTTACTACTTAAAGCAGCCTTGGATGCTGGGCAACGGTGCAAGTAACCTCATATAAACTCACGAATAAAATTCTTCCAATACATTTGGTTTTATCTATTGTATATGGATGCTAGTGGGTTATGGCCCTGCCAGTCGGGAAGGTCGGAGGACAAAATAATCTCTTATCAATTACTAGATGAAGGCTTCTCATTAACCCATCATTATTGTTTTGTTTTTACGACCTGGCCCACTATTCTCATTAGTAGCGCTGTCTTCCTCCAACACCTCTCCTCCCACTTTAAGTGGAAGTCTGCAGGGATCTCCATCCTTGCTTGGCTGAGCCATGAGTCATTTCTTCGGTCTGGCCAGTTTCTTCTCCTGGGGGCACTGAGTTCATGTACCTTGAAATATGGATTCATGATTTATGGAAAGGCTAATTACTCCACAAGAAGCAATCATACTGCATCCTGATTTTCTATCCCATGTATGTTTTCCTAGTCATGGAACAGGCTCTTGGATAACACCAGTCTTACTGAAGCCCAACTTCATCTTTCTGCTTAACATATGATTTGAGGATTCTTGGAGGTTAAAGCCTTATGAGTTCAATTCCCTCAACTTAAGTCCCTTTCCTCTTGTTAGCCCTTAAGGTTATAGCCTATAAATAGAGTGATTAAATATATACTTTGGAGGAAGCTGTGGCTCTTCATAGTGAGTTTTAGTGAGCTATTTCATTTACTTTCATTTTGTTAAATAAACTAAAAAAAAAAGAATGTTAGGTTAAATCCTAGAGTTGTTTGAAATTTAACATTCTTGTTTTCTACCTAAAAATGTAAAAATCCAAAGAAGCAAAGGTCTTATTACAACCAGGGCTTGATTGAGTTAAAAAAAATGGAAAGTATTTCCATCATTTTTGAAGTGTCTGATTTCTGTTTGGGGATTTATCTTAGGCTCTCTGGAAATAAAAAAAGGAATTAGTATGTGTGACTCCATGCTGCCCAGCTCCAAACTGCATTGTCAGCCTGCCCTGTAGTGAAAGTCAAGCATGATTTTTTTTTTAATGCATCCCTACCCAGTAGTACAAATGGCCTGCCCAAATCTCTCCACTCGCCACCCATGCCTAGGTCTTCTCCATTCTCAGCAATCTTTCTTAAAAAACTGCTGATCTTTGAAGTGTTTCCTGCATCACGCGGCATTTGAGTGACATTCTAATTTTTTAAATGAGAAATCTGGACCATCAATAAATTGTATATACTGAGTATCAATGTATTTTCATAGGTTTTTTTTTTTTTTTAGAGAAGTGTTTCAGTGGAAATTTTTACAGAAGGAAACTGTGTTTCTTTGGATCCACTGTCCTGTAATCATTTGTTATTTCCATATACCTGGGAGTGGTGCAGACTCCTCACTATTGATGATGGTGGGGACAAGGGGAACCCAGAAGCAAGGGGAACCCAGTGTCCTTAACACTTGGACGTGTTAAGCCTCAGACCAGAACACAGTGAGAATATCTCATGAGATGCCTATGTGGGTGTAGATGCTTTTCTTCATACCTAAATAAGTTCTGGCCTACTGACACCCTTTATATGCCTTGGAATTTAGGTGCAAACCTAGGGCAGGTGAGACAGTATGTCAAGTTTAGGTGCTCACTGCATATTGATTGAGTTGTAGAAAAGTAAAAGGAAAGTTATGACTTCTGCAAACTCAACTTTTGTACCTGCTGTAATGTACCTTGGACATGGCACGCTGCCATAAAGGAAGAATTAGAGAAGCTGAAATTGGAGACAGTCGTTAACTATTGCAAGTCAAAAGATGAGCTAGCTAAACAAAAGTTGGAGGCAGATTCAACATACTTAATGGTTGGGGGTGTGGGGGACGGTTTGATAGTCCTTGAAGTTTCATTGGCTTTCCCATATGAATTGCAAGAAGTACAAGGCCATTGAAGTATAAGGTCAGCCTAACAGAAATGGATATGTAATTAATTTCTTCTGTTTAAAGGAGATTTGATAGGTGGAATTTATAATCAAATTATAGTATTAATGTTAATAATTTAATTTTTAATGGTAAAGAATTGAAGGATTTTATAACTGAGACATCACAGACAATGCATATGTTTGGTTTATTGTATTAGAAGTTAGCAGACATTTTAAAAGTGAAAATACAAACTTTTTTTGATAAGCGTTCATTAATGGTCAAATTATTTTGAGATGTCAAGAAAATTTTGCTATGTGCATGGAACCCAAATTCATTATAGGAATACTGCTTTTATTTTAGTCTTTCTAGAAGTAAAGAGTAGTGTCCCAAACACGATGATAGACTTCCCTGAAATAAAAATATTCCAGATGGAGCAGTGGCGCTTAGAAACCGGTCACGGTCATGCCCCTACCCATCCGTTTGGCTCTTGCAGCCGCACATTTTTGTCTATGAGTTGGATAAATCTAGAAGACCTACTTATCAAATTTATGGATTATGCAAAGTAAAGCAACAGAATGAAGATTTATCAAATACCCTCAGACTAAAAGGAAGAGCCTGTGTAACCAGATAAAAATTAATAGGGATACACGAAGTGTTCTGTCCTTGGCCTCCAATAAGTTCTGCACAAGTGAAGAAGGAAAATTTCAGCTCTATTCAGCAAAATAGATTTTAGGGTTTTTATGCACCAACAGGCTCAGGGTCAATTGTCGGTTTGATTGAGTGTTAAAAAGTTAATGGTGATTTTTGGCCACTTTAATATAAAAATATTCCTTGATCAGTATTTTCAAAGTGCAGTCTATGGTATTAAGATCACCCGGAAGGTTTTGAATGTGTACATACCAGCACCCAACAAGTTAGTTACCAAAACTGAATCTCTAAGGTTTGGGTCCAGAAATCTGCACTTAAACAAACAAAAAAAAACCTCCCTAGGCAGTTCTTATGCAAATTAAAGTTAAATAACCATTGAAGTAGAGTAAGGGCAATTATAATACTACTCTGTTTTATACTATTTTATCACTCCAAGATAATTGTGTTCTATTCTTGTGCTTATACTTTCAGAGAGATGGAAAATGTAGGCTGAAGTCAGGAAAAAAGCAACTGTTAGGAAAATGGGGAACTTAGTCCCATCCATGACAAATGTATGGAGAGTGGAACATTTTTGCTTAGATAAGATAAAGCTCGGAGAGGCCTTCACGGATGTGTTATATAATTGAACAATCAAGTAAACGACCATTATTCATTTGGCTCGTATTCATGAATTTCCAATAAACATCCATTACTATTAGCAGTTAACAGACATCATGATGGAGATAGACAATAGTAATAGAAAGATTAAGTATAAAATTTCACAAATACTTTCCCTAAGATGCACCTTCAAGAACACCAGAAGAAAAACACCAAAGTGATGAGTCCTTTTATTAGGCTAAAGTTAGTACAGTCACTTTTTGTTTTCCAAAATATTCTCGATTTGTAATCATCTAACTGTATTTCTCATATTTGATTACTTTTCAATATTAATAAAAATAGGAAATTACTAGTTTCTTCAAAGAATAAAGTCTACTCCAGATGTAGTTGATTTTATGATCTTTCCTAATATAGGTAGATAGAGAAATTATGATGTAAAAGGAATTAGAAGTAAATTCAGACTGGATTTAGGGAAAATTATTTCTGGATCTGAACAGACTATCATAAAATTCACAGAAACAGACTCACAGATACAGAGAACATGTGGATTGTTTTGCCAGGTGGGAATGGAGTTAGGGACTGTGTGAAAAAGGTAAAGAGATTAAGAAATGCAAATTGGTAGTTATAGAATAGTCATGGGGATGTAAAGTACAGTATAGGGAATACAGTCAATAATATTCTAATAAATATGTGCAGTGTCAGATGGGTACTAGACTTCTCAGGGGGATCATTTTGTACATTATATGATGTCAAATCACTAGGGTATACACCTGAAAGTATTATAATATTGTATGTCAACTGCAATTGAAAAATAAAAAATGATTTAAATTAAAAGTTCAATTATTAAATCATATGTTCCAAATTTTACTTTTAAAACATTGTTCCAATAAATGCAGTTTGTACTTGTTAACTCCATATTTATTAAGCACTTACTGTTTGCTCAGGAGATTTTTTATCTATATGTATATACACACACACATATCCTTTCACTCCATTAATGTGCATTTATAAGTCTATACGTTAAGTAAATATTGTTCTCAGTTTAAAGTTGTGCATTTAGAATAATGGACCAAGAACAAAATGCCTGTCTGAAGCAAGAAAATCTAATAATTGAAGAAGGAACTGTATTACAATAAAGAAGGTATCCCCAGGAAGTGGCACTGCCTGGATGTTATCACTGCCATCACGTCCCCGGGCAGATGCCGCCTCATTTCAGAGGCTCCACAGGGCTAACCTGTCAATGTGAGGGGCTGCTCCTCTGACTCCGAAGGGCCCCCACTTGATTGCATTTAGTATCCCTCCTTCCAACGGGGAACTGTGCAGGCTCCCCTGAGAAAAATGATGCAGCAATACATTTTCAAGATATAGAAGGATCACTCTTGCCAATAATGCATTATTTGGCATCTTTGAATATGTGACTATTGCAAATGATTTATCTGAAATTTTAACAGGTTATTTTTCTCAATTTAAAATCTTATTGAAAAGTGAGGAAAAAAGTGTCACATCTGAACATTTGCAGGTGGTAAGGTGAAGCGCCATTTTTTCCCAATAAAATATTGTTTTATCATAAATTCAGAGTGACATTCTTATAGTATATCTGGGCAGAATATAATATCTAGAGCTGTAATAATTGCTTTGTCTGTTAGAAAAGCTATTTAGCTCATATTAATACTTAATGCATTTATAGTGTTAAGCTCATATGAATATTACTATACAATATGATAGTTATACTGGTTATATTTTATGCTACCTGAGGAATTTTTATTCATTCTTTTACCCACTTTATGATGGATGATATTTGATTAGGAGTAAGAAAAACAAGGAAAATAAAAATAATAACCTTGTTCATGTGATAGTTTGCAATTTGTAGACTTTATATCTCTATCTTGAATCTGGCTTCTTATCACAATATCACATGTCATCTTGTTTATGAACTTAATATATTATTAACTCTTTTACAATTGGAAATAGCTATAGTTTTTAGTTTGTAACTTTTCCATAAATTTTGGTTTGTCTTGTAGTTTCCATTTGCCTATTTAGGAATTGAAATTCTTTTTAAATTGTCTAAAATAAAGTTGATTTTGATTTCTATAATTTTTACAATAGTTCTGTGCATTTGGAGAATTTTGGACATTTTTATAGTCATCATTATAACATAATGATGTAAAATAGAGTCATCGATATAAAATGATGTTTGTAAAAATAAGACATCATGCCTATTCTTTATCTTATGACAATTTATATTATCTACCTGTAAGATTCTGTATTCTCTAAAAATTATAATATAAAGAATCCCTTCCAGAGAGTCCTTCATCCCAGTTACATACTCACGAACGAAGTCACACATGTAAAATGATATGGAACCAATGTCAAGTTCGCTCTTTTCATTTTCTTTCTTTATTGCGCATATGTATAGGCAGTTTAAGTTGCATTAATCTATTGTGACTTAAATAAGAGTCATCATTGATCTCTTTTCCATGAAGTTTCTAGGAACAAATGTGATTCTTTAAATTCGCCTACCTTCTAAAAGAAACATTTTGCACTGGACATTTTAAACAGCAACACAGATTTTGTTTAGACTGCTACAGTTGTAGAGAGAGACTTCAGAATACAATGGAGTTCCACTCCACTGAAATAAAAGATAGGAGGCCTATTAAATGTCAGGGTGTACTAACAGGAAAGTGCGGAAGGACTTTGGAGAGGGAGGTTTAGCCATCGTGATGAGGCCACCTGTTCTTTGCTAATTATCCCCAATCAAAGTTAGACTCCCACCCTCCCACAGAGACTGGGAGAAAGGGCCTTACCTTTTCTGATGACGCATTGCATTTGAAAGAGATGGCTCAAAAGGACTTGAAAAAGGCATAGGAAGTAAATGTTAGTTTCTATAAATAGTAGATATTACAAAAGTGGATGAGTAATAAGTGAAAGAGGTGGCTCAAAGGTACTTGGAAAAGGCACAGGAAGCAAGTGTTAGTTTCTATAAATATTAGTAGATATTACTAGTGTTGAATAAGTAAAAGTGGAGATACAAGTTACCTCAGAGACAGAGAAAGCAATTGCAATTTTAAGTTTTCTAAAGTAAATGCTCTAAGAAAAGGCAGCTCAGGGGTGCAAATAATAAATTCTTTTGGCACTCCAGAGCTTTCTCAGGCAGTGACTTAAAGAGAGTGGGGTCATCTTCTTAGAGATGTGGCCTTGAGCTTTAAAAATAGTACTAATACTTGAGTTTCTTAGTTGGAGGATGGTGGGGGCTGGGGAATAAAATCCTTTCTGCTGAAAGTTGTAGTTCTTATAAGCTGAGGGTGAGGCCTGTGTGAGAAGATTGCCCAGAGGAGCCTGACTAAAGTTTGGTCAAGTAGATAGAAAGTCTTTGTCACTCCACCCACTGATCACGGGAAATTGGTCTGCAAGTAATGTCTTATTGTTGTAAATATAAATTTTGCAAATGTTTTCCTTTCCACATTTACAGTTGCAATTTAGACATTGAAATTCAAGACATAAAATATAGATTGTATTTTGACCAAAACATTTGCTTTTATGAATTCTATAAGATTCTCCCAGAATGCACTGCAGTGACAATGCAAGTCTTGTCCTATATATTGATGTTACTTAAAGCACGGTCATCCACATTTTGCATGACAGATGTGGTGGATTCTAGACACAGACTGCCTGATTTCAAAGCCTGACTTGCCTCTTTCCAGCCCTGTGGCTTCTTAAGTTGAATAAACTGCTTAAGTTTCAGTTTCCTCATCTGTAATATGGATATTACAACAGATAATGGTTATTGCATAAAGTCACTGTGAACATTAAATGGTATAAGTGCTTGACACAATACCTGGTAAAGAGTAAGGGCTCACTAAATGTTAGTTTCTATAAATATTAGTAGATATTGCTAGTGTTGAATAAACAAAAGCGGAGATACAAGTTACATGATCCATATCATTATCTTGTTTGAAAACTGGTGGCAATAAGAAATTTCAAATTTTTGTTTTCATTTTCCCCAATTTTTTCCTCTGTATACTTGCTATTCTAAGCCCATGTTCCTTTCTTTTTTATTTCCTCAATGTAAAGGATAATTATTTGAGCCCTGGCTGGTGTAGCTTGGTGGATTGAGCATGGGCCTGTGAACCAAGGGATCGCGGTTCAATTCCCAGTCAGGGCACATGCCTGGGTTGCGGGCCAGTTCCTGGCAAGGGACGCATGAGAGGCAACCATACACTGTTTCTCTCTCTCTCTCCCTCTCTCCTTCCCTTCTCCTCTAAAGATAAATAAATAAAATGTTTTAAAAAATTAAAAAAGGATAATTATTTGAAAATGTTATATTTAAAAGGAAAACATTTGTCAGACAAATATCTATGAATTCTGTTTTCAGGAACAGGTGAAACTCTCTTTTCTTCTGATTTCTTTTACAAGAGACTTAGGAAAAACACAGGTTTGGGGCAATTTCTGTGATTGATAATTCTACCTAATGTCTTCCCAAGAACGATATCGACTTCCAGGCTTATGTTTATTTTTTGCTAGCAAGAGCAGTACCAAGAAATATGGTTAAGTGTCCTGAGAGGCTACACCTTTGAGAATATATAATCAGCACATGGACCGATGTTATTTTAAATTATGATTGAGCAGAGTTTAAGAAGGCAAATACTGTTGACAATGTTAATTTTGCAAGCAGCTTGATTACATACAATTCCATTGTTTTTGTCAAGCGTTGTTAGATTTGCATTTAATACCAACCAAAATGATTTTATTCCCTTTCTAGAGAAATAATAATGGCAGTAATTGTAATATTTCCCCTGAGGAAAATATAATTGGACAAATCTTTACATGGATTAAGTCTTGTGTGGTATATAGAACATGTTTTCTGCCTGAGGAAAATAATAGTGCATATGGTACAGAAGCATGCATTTTTACACTGTTTTGTTACCAAATGGATTCATCCCTTCAGTGTTATCTGGGATAAAAAAAAAATTAGAAAACACATGTGGAAATTCAGAGAAATAATGATTAGAAAAATAAGGTGAACATAGTGGTGATTTAACACAAAAATTATAAGATATAAGGCCCTGGGGTGGGGAGCTGTGGGGGGGGGGTAAATGCAGACAACTCTAATTGAACAACAATAAAATAATTTATTTAAAAAAAAGACATAAGGCCCTGTAAACTTCATTCCATTTGGTCATTGTGTTTAATCTAATACATACTAGATTTTACACATCAAAGACTCTCTTAAATAATACATTTTCAATATTCAGATATCATCTGAATCATCTAAACTTAACAAAATTCCCTGTCTCCCCACCCTTTATCCTGAGGCCAGAAATGTTGACTTCTTTGTCCAAAAAGTAGGAGGTGGGCCAGAAAATATATGGATGACTAATAAGCCATGACTGCTGTAAACAATTTATTTCATCTCTTAGACCCACCCCCTACCCCTTGGTTGGAGTTTATTTAATGTATTCTTTAATACACTCTGGGATGTACTAATATAGAATGATTTGCCAACACCTTTAAGGTTCTATGGAATTTTTCTTGTTTTCAGTTTTGAAAGAGGGAATGGTACTATATGGTTAAATTTCAAAAAGTATGTTCTAAAAGTAGAAGTTTTCATGTATTTTGCCTTTTTCAAAATCCAAGAAACAAAAAATGCCATAAAGTATTACCTGGAATAAATTTAGAATTGCTAAATCACAAAAAAAAAATACAATAAATTACATAAAAATTATTATGGTTGAAAGAACATACTTGCTTTTCATTTTCCCATGTCCTGGGTCATGATGACAAAATATATATGTTGTTCAAGGTCTAAAGAGTTTTAAAACTCTGCTTTGAGTCAAAAAATCTGAATTTTGACCATGTCTGTCTGCTTTCTCACTCAAAAGTAGAAAGAGCAATATTCATTGTTTTCTCTTCTCTACTAAGTACTATTCCATTATACTTGCCTAATGCTTTGTTGACAAATGCCCCTGAACAGTTCAGTGGATAACTGTGTTAGCTTTTAATATCTTTCTTTCTTATCAGTTCTAGTCTGCTTTCTCAAGAGAAACATATTACCCATGCTGAGTTAAGATGGACTATCCTGAAAGAATATGTTTGCTTACCAAAGAAAGTGTGCTTTGATCTTATTTGCCTCTCTTTCACCACCTTGGCTTCTATATAAGTATCTTAGATAGACTGAGAACTCATGGAAATACAAAGGCAGTAATCCATACCAAAAGTTATGGTGAACTCCTGGCTGGTGTGGCTCAGTGGATTGAGCACAGGCCTGCAAACCCAAGGGTCACCGGTTCAATTCCCAGTCAGAGCACATGCCTGGGTTGTGGGCCAGGTCCCCAGTGGGGAGCATGTGAGGGGCAACTACACATTAATGTTTCTCTTACTCTTTCTCCTGCCCTTCCTCTCTCTCTAAAAATAAATAAATAAAATCTTTAAAAAATTATAATGAACTTCTAACATATTATTACAAATGAGTGGGGATGTTAATACTAGAGCAAAACTTACTGTTAACACATGCACTGTAATTTTTTAAAGAAAGAACAACTTAATAGTGTAAAACTTGGGTGCTATAAATATTTATGTATTTATAAATATTAATATTGATCTAGGCAGCTATTTTCAATTGAGTTAAAATCTCATTTGTCACCTTTGGAAATGCAAAAGAGACCTTTACCTACCTTTCCTTGGACCACTAAGCTTTATATTGACTTACATGTGTTATAATATAAACATATATGGAACTTAAGCAATCAGGATATGTTTTATAAGATTAGATGGGATAGGAGCAAAATCATGAATATAAGATTTATGTTAGAAACCATGTATGTTGATTCTGGTTTGTCAGTAGAAAAACAGGGTAAACAGAATAATGGATAGGTTCCCAAATTCTTGATGAAGTAACATCTCTCTGAAGCAGTGATGAGACTTCCAACATACTCAGTTAATACAAAACCCTAAATCTTAAACAGTAGTTTGACAAGATATAAATAAGCATTGCTATGTTTATTGCAGCATTAATTATAGTACTCAAGAAAAGGAAGCAATGTAAGTGCCCATCTATAGATGATTGGATAAAGAAGGTGCAGTACATATATACAATAGGGTATTTCTTAAATATAACAAGAATGAAATCTTACTATTTGTGACAACACGGATGGACCTAGAGGGCATTATGCTCAGTGAAATAAGTCAGACAGAGAAAGACAAATACCCTACGATTATCATGGGGATCACTTTGTAAAATATATAAATGTCTAACCGCTATGCTGCATACCTGAATCTGATGTATTTAGCGTAAACTGTAATTGAAAAATTAAAAAGAAACACCTTAATCCAAAAACCCAAAGTTAGTTTGGCAATGAAGAATAGCGTCTTAGAAAACAGTGCTGAGCATAAAGAGCAAGAACCCGTTGACTTAAAATCATTTTCTAATAATGAGAGGCTTAAAGGTGTTGGCTAATCATTCTTCATTAGTGCATCCCAGAGTATATGAAGAATGCGTTAAAACACTCCAAGCAAAGGGTGAGAGGGGTGGGTCTAAGAGATGGAATAAATTGTTTACCGTAGCCACAGCTTGTTAGGCATCCAAATATTTTTCTGGCCCACCTCCTGCTTTTAGGACAAAGGAGTCATCATCATTCCCATTTTTCAGGTAAGAGCGTTGAGAGTCACACAATATAAATATTTTAAGGAGGTTATATAGTAAGAAAGAAATAGAACTGATAGTAGAGCCTCATCCACGTACCTTCTCATCAGGAGCCTTTCCCACAAACCATATTGATAGAACTGCCTAAAAGATGTCTATTCATGTTTCTGTCATTGTCTTGCTCTAAGGTGCAGTGGATTGAAGTAACCATATGACTTGTCCAATGGCATCTCAGCTATGTTAGCCCTTTTAATGCTCTGTGAGTGACTGCACAACCACGTCAACTCTGTCCACATTCCATTTTCCCTCTTCGACCCAGTCCCACCCTTGTGTTTAACATGGGTTTTTTTATTTGAATGTTGTCCTTTAAAAATGTGAATTGATTTCTACTTGTGAATTGCCGTTTCTGTAACATACATGTTGTTAGTATTTCAATGTTACCCCTTCCTTTCACTAAGTGCTATTATTTGTTAGAATCTTTCCATGTTGCTAGGTGTACACCTACTCTACAACTTCTAACTTTATGGTGTGTACGGTACTGAACCTTAGTGAAAATTAGGTAAAGCTAAATTTTCAGCTATTCATTTCCTTACCAGGCAACCTCTGGGCTGATGCCCTTGTTCAGGCACAAATTATACATCTGTACGCATCTGCAGTGAGGGCCATGCTTGTGTATCCAGCCTGTTTTACCTGGCTTTTCCTTACTGATGGATATCCTGGTTACCTCCAACTCTGACCATTACAAATAACCTTACAGTCAATGCCCTGGTATATATGTGTTATGGACCTGCATAACAATTTCCTTGGGGTGAATGCCAATTATGGAATTGGTGTGTCAAAGGGTATGTGCATACTTAATCTGACTACATGGTAACAGATGGCTAGACAGATTGCTGCCACTGTCTATACTACCTCCAGCAGAGGACCATGGCTCCTATGTCACCATATCCACGTGGCTCTTTTGATATGTTATGTATACTTGACCTTGTTGACCCAGCCACACCGAGGGAAGGGTACTCATACTTTTAAAATGGCCCTGATTTGAAATCCTAGGAAATGTTTAACTAGCAGTGATGACGCTTTAATCCCAGCAGATGAGAACCAACCAACATTCAAACTAGTTCCAATTAATCAGATGTCTCGTTAGGTATATGTGGTGTTTAGTTAATGTTTTTCAAGTTAAGCAATGGTCTCCATCAATCCCAAATTAGGCTGGTTTTATTTTGGTTTCATTTTATCTCTGGTTTGTTTCCTTAATTTCATTCAACCAGATAGAATGATTTCCGTTTATCCATTATTTGCTCTTATAATTAAGACAGAATTAAATTGGCGAAAATAAATACTATAAATCTGCTCAGTGTGAATATTTTGGATCCAGAAGATTTACTGTTGTGTTTTGGGAAGTTAGTATAATAGAAATGGTGACACTCTTGTCGTATTCGCTGTCCCTCTGAGCTCCACGGTCTCACTTTTTCGGCAAGCGATCTGCCTATTGATCTGATAATGTTTTCCATATTCCTTGAGGAAGGCATATTCAAAGTACCTCTTTTGTGCATTTAGATATTCCGATCTATTTCATTTCTAATCATTTGCCTTCCAATGAAGAAAAGTGACACCGATCTGGCTTCAGACCATTGCAGAACAGTAAGTATTTCGTCACGTTGTCACGAAGAGTAGAGTGTTCAGGAGTGACACTCCCTGGTCCACTCACTGTGTGGTTGGGATCGTCTTTTCTGCAAAGCCTGATGATAAACTTTCATTCCAGGTGTATTTCAGAGCTCCGCTTCCTTTGTTCTTTATGGTAATGTTGGGTAAATAGCAGGAACTCAGTAAATACCAACTAGCTAATTGAAAAAAGAAATCTAATCCTTGACTCTATATAGAAACTGTTTTTCTGCAGCTCTTTATGGAAATCAGATATTCATTGAATGCTTGGCCACAGCTGAGCCTTGCACTTACATGTGCACACACTACTTTCATGCCATCTGTTGTCTTATTTTCCTTGTTCAGCTGTTTATATCAGTGAAGAATATAAACCGAACGTGATAGGGTAGTTGTTTTCCATCTTACAACAGTTACTCTGTCTTGGATGCTTTGCCAAATACAAACACACATAGATACACACAGACACACAAATTCTAAGTGAAATATTCTCTCACATTCTTCTCTTTTCAAGATTTGTAGCTGATTTTAGTAGCTGTTCTGGGTTGGAGATGGGGACAGGACTGAGGTAAAGACAAAAATTGAGTGAAATAGCAATAAATTGTTTGCTTGGAATGAGCATCTCTCCCCAAATTATTTGTTCAATGGTATTGACATAAATCTCCTTGTGTTCTAAAGAATCAATGGCATACTGTTTGCTGTGCTGTCACTTACCTGTGGCCATGAGTTTCCTTAAAGACGTGACCACAAAAGGTATTTTGCATTCACAGGAATTTTCTTCCCTTTTAACAATTTTGCCATCCGCAAGGGTGAAGCAGACATATGCTCATCTTGTCCCTAGCACGCCTCAAGAAGAGTAGCTTTCAATTTTGTTACCTCCATAGTGACTTGGGGGATTAGGAGGCCCTTCTACTTGGTGCAGAAACAATGAAAAGTTATCCAAGGTGGTGAGGAAATCAGAAAACCACAAGGAGTACATCCTATATGACGCTGAACCAGGGAACAAAATTGTGATTCAAAGGCAAGGAGAGTGGGAAGCTGGAGTTCCTAATCCATCTAAGACTTGTTTTCAGTATGCAAAACTTGAGAACTTTAGTTTGAAATTTCAGAAGAAATGAATCAGTAGAGTAGCGATGGGCATTTCTGTTAGCCTTCTTGGTTTTCTTGATCTCTATAGATTGGCACGCCTTGGGCTTGGTCTCTCTTCTCTGCGCTGACATGCTTGTGTTCTGAGAAAATTCTCAGGACCTTAAATGAAACATGTCATGCTGATGATGGCTAAACTGACATCTGTAGCCCAAACCCTTCCGCTCAATTCCAGGCCTGTTTATCCAACTTCCTACTCAGCCTCTCTGATTGGAAGTCAGTGGACTGCTCCACGTGTCCAGACCTGAACTCCTGCTCTCCTCCCACCCCAATCCTGGAAGAAGTGACAACTAATTCCAAATAGATAACAAGTTCATCCTGTGCATGCTCAGGCCAATTGCTTCGGATGTTATCCTGACCTCTCTTCTCACACCCCA
The DNA here is from genome assembly GCA_004027475.1 of Anoura caudifer. NCBI lineage: Eukaryota > Metazoa > Chordata > Mammalia > Chiroptera > Phyllostomidae > Anoura > Anoura caudifer. The sequence goes on from PVKU01002734.1 coordinate 107,313, forward strand.
CCTCTAAATCAGTCAGTTCTGACATTAAAATATCTCCAGAATTAGACCACTTCTAATCTCCACTACTAATCTTAATTTCTACCATTAGTTCTTGCCTCAGCTACTGCACTGGCCTCCCAAGTCGTCTCCAAATCAGTGCTCCCTGTCCATGTGTCAGCCTGTCTAGTCTCCATACAGTATCCAGAAGAGTCCTCTTCAAGTAAAGGCTAGCATGTGTCATTGTTTTGCACTCAACCTTGCAATGGCTCCTTTTCACTAAGGGCAAAAGCTAGAGTTCGTACCTCATCTGGTATTGTCATCTGCATTCAACCCGCTTGAGCTGGAAATGCTTCCATCCCGTGAGTACACGCGTGCATAGGGACATTGTCACTGCTTCTCCTCTGTGTTCTGGAATCTGTCCTCCCAGATACCAGAAAGTTAGCTCTTTCGCCTTAAGTCCCTGCTTGAATTTCTCCTTCTCAATGAGGCCAATTTAAAATTCAAGCAGCCTTCCTTCCCACCTCTCTACCAAAGCAAGTACTGAGCCCTGCTATAGTATTATTTGGTCCATATCATTTATCAGCATCATATTTACTCTGCACTTGATTTTCTAATGTTTATATTACTTTCCTTCAAAAGGAATAGGGCTCCATAAGGGCATAGATTTTTAACATTTTTGTTTATAGATAATTTCCGAGTTTGTAGAATAGTATCTACTAGATGTTGAATAAATATTTGCAGAATGAGTAGATAAAGTGAACAGCCCAGTTACATCAAGTAAATGAATTACCTTCTCTGCATACAAAATTGCACAAACTGAAGGATTAAATAAAATAGTGTATACATATCAACCAAATGCAAATATGTGTATCATATGTGGATCAGGATTCAGAAATCAAAAAGAAAATATGTGAGATATAGGATATATTTAATAATGCATTTATATTTGATTGTATTTAAAAACTATTGTTAATATCAATATGTATAATATTATTGTAAATTTCAAAAGGTTATGTGTTTGTGATGCAGAATGAAGTATTTGGAAATTGATAAGAGATATAGAATTTTCTTTCAAGTACTCTAAAATAAATGAAAAGAATAAATTAAGTAAAATGGGCAAAATAGAGAGGATTATTGATGCAGAGCAATAGGCATATATTTTTATTATACTGTTCTCTCCAATTTTGTTTGTATTTGAATTTTATGATAAAAATTTTAAAGTAGATACTTTCTGAAATCCTTTCCTACTCAAGATACTTTTATTGGAGCCAGAATTTTATAAATAGGTCATTTGTTTCACAGATATTAAGAGGGTCACTCATATATGCAAGACAAATAAAGACCATTCCATAGAATAAAAACATAACCAAAGACATAAAGACAGAAAATGTAATTTAATCTCATTTGTAAATGAAACTTAGCTTTCATCTGCAAAAACTATTAGTTCTAAACTGATTCTATCTAAAAATATTTAACCAAATTTTCATTCATTGTGACTAAGTAATACAAGTAACTGAATAAATTATATATGCACATTTAATCATTGTACAAATGGATATCTTATAATTCCATTAACAAAATGGAGCATAATTTTTTTCTAAATAAATCCTAACAAAATATAATAAAAAAAGAATAACTATGTGGTTTGATTGAGCAATAAAGTAAATTTTAAACTATATATTACCATATTATAAAAATATAAATAATAAAGACTGTCTAGATTTTTTAAAAGAAGGATTCTTATTTACTCTTTGTCTTCTTCATTTATGCATACAGATTCATAGAAATAGATATAAGTTATATATAGTAAAGTAGGTATAGATATATATTGTGTACTAAGTAATGTTTAGATATATAATCATGTAATGAAGCGATAAGACAGCATTAGATAAGTGAGTTCTGAATCATGACTCATTTTGAGGATAAAAGTAAGATGAGAGAGAGATGAGGTTATGGATATAACTTTTTTGAAAATCATCCCATTCCATAAAATACAGAGAAGCAGAACACCATAAGTAGGACAGTTAGGTGAAGACAAAATATTTGGGATTTGGCACAATGGCAAAATAGTCTTATTAATCTTTGAAAATCCGGGGAAAATTCTTAGGAGAAAACAATTAACTGAGTAGTTTACCCATAATTCCATGAGGTTACTTCCTCTTGCTATGGGAACGCATGCTTATACGGAGGAGCAACACTGGACCAGAAAAACCACAGAGATGGTGACCAGCTTTTTGTTTTTTATATTGTCATTTTCGTTTCCTGGTCTCAAACATTTTGTTGTTGCTATTTTGTATTTTACTTATGTACTATAAACTGTTTTTTCCCCATGTAATCTCATCGAGAGTTTTTGGAGCTTGACTTTGTCTATCGCCACCTGGACCACACCAAATGCACTCTCCTGCTCTTTCTTTTCATCCACAAAGGAGGATTAAATCCCACTGTGTCACTTGAAGTTCACTAGAAATGATCCCTTCTTTCTTAAATATCAGTTCTCCCAATCAATATTTTCTGCTTGTTTCTTTGTATTTCCTAAAGTAGTGTTTCCCATTAAAAAAAAAATACATTGACAATGTATACCAGACTGCAACATATGAAGGAGACTCTAAAGGAGATGACCCATAATGCCATAGGTCCTGAAAGTTAGACAATGGGAAAGTTAGACAATGTGTTACAGGGGTGTCCAACCCACAACCCAAGATGGCTATGAATGCAGCCCAACACAAAATTGTAAATTTACCTAAAACCTTTTTTTTTTTTTTTTTTTTTTTTTGCTAATCAGCTTTCGTTAGTGTTTGTGTATTGAATGTGTGGCCCAAGACAACTCTTCTTCTTCCAGTGTGGCCCAGAGATGCTAAAAGGTTCGACACCCCTGTCAGTACAGAAACTAGCAGGAGCATCAATGTGGTAGCACCAGTGACTCTGCCCTAAGCACCATAATGTGACACAATGGGCCAAGATGGTGACTGTGACACACTGCAGGTGAGACAACCAGACCAAGACCATTACCTTTGTAGCAAATAACTGGTAAGATAGTCCCCTTTCCTGAGGAACAGGCAGCCACATCACAGTCATACTTGGGGCACTTTCACCTAATTAATTGCCTACACAGGGGATAATAGTTAGGCCTTGAATGTGACACACTCAAGAAGGATGTGTAGTGATGGATGCTGCCCATGAAAGGCTGCCCTTCCCAGGAAACCTGTTGTGCGATATGGTATTGTTCAATTAATTCCATTTGGATAAAATTCTGGACAGAGCCTGACCAAATGATTTCTTGATCCACTAGTACATATAATTCAGACTTGGAAATTGCTGCCTGTTGTACTTAGTAGTATATGCCTTGCAGAATCTGATTAAACACGCCATTTTTAAATACTAAATGTTTGCCACATAGTAAATTTAGTGCTCAGTAGGCAACGTGTTATAGTAGAAAGATCTTGGGTTTAGGTCCCCATTTTACTGTATATTTAGTCATCATTTAGTACTTTGGTTTGTATTACCTGTTATGAAGCTAAAAGCTAATACTCTGGGTAAGGTTCCTTGGAAATGCCTCATAGTTGCCGATATTAGTCTTAAATGATCTGACTTCAGTGGATTTGTTTGTAGTGAAAATTACAACTAAATTAAAGAAGGAAATATTAAAGAACTACTCTAAGAAATTGTATGAAAACTGAAATTATTGACTTAACTCTTGATCTTAGAAAGCACAAATCATGTGTACCCAGAATTTACTCATTTCTCTTTGTTTCTGTCTCTCTTTGTCTCTCTCACATGCACACCCACACACAAACACGCACACATACACACACAATGGAATGCCAAATAAAATTGAGGCCCACTAAGCAAAAACCAATGGAAATTGAATAAACAAAACCACTATGAGATTTTAAAAAATAAATTTGCATTGCCTCATATTCTATATGCAACTGTGAAAATTAACATGGTTAGTATTACTTACACTGCCCTAATTTTCTAGTTAAAATATTTAAAGACACAGTCAATCCAAACATTGTATTTGCTTTTCTTTGTACAGAAATGAATCTCATTTCTCTCTTCTGCTGATTGAGCACCATGACAACGTGAAGAAATTTATATAGTTTATAGTGCAGAATCATGCTTAATAAAACTGCTTTGCTATGACAAATTTTTATATGAATATCAACCTGGTTGCATTTGGCTATAATTTTTATTTTGTAATATTCAGTTTACCTAGTGCACTGTCTTTGTTATCATTTAGAAATGATTACACAAACTGGTATCTATATGCTTTGGAAAAACGTGGAAGCCTACGATATTTTAAAAAATAGTTATTTTCTCATATCTCCTCGATAAGGCAGATCCAAATTATGACAAAATAAGACCCTTTTTTGTAGTAAATCTTTTTTAATTTTTTACAAAGATTTTATTTATTTTTAGAGAGAGGGGAAGGGAGGGAGAAAGAGAGGGAAACATTAATGTGTGGTTGCCTCTTGCGTGCCCCCTACTGGGGACCTGACCCACCACCCAGGCATGTGACCTGCCTGGGAATCGAACTGGCAACCCTTTGGTTCACAGGCCGGTGCTCAATCTACTGAGCTAAACTAGCCAGGGCAATTTATAGTAAATTTTTTTGAGAAAAAATACTTAAAGCATTCTGTAATTACACTATTTGGAGGTTATTATACAAGTGGAGTTGAACAATTAAGTCCTGTTGTTATTTCGGTATATCAGTAGGTAAAAAACTAGAAACATAACCTAAAATGTTGACTACTACTGAAAGATAAAGTGAATCATATAAAACTAGTGCAGAAAAAAGTTTTCATCAAAAGAATAATGTAAAACTATGTATTCACTTTTAAAACTTTGATTATTCCTGTTTACTCAGATTGATAAACAAGGTAAAGAATATTAAGGAAACACATGATTCAGCATTAGTAGTCATGCCAGTGACATCAAAACATACAGTTGGAATATTCTGTACCTTAGACACTTAAAAATAAATCATTTAATGATGAGAGTAAATATTTTAGCAAACTGGGATTTCATCTGGAAGGAATATTGATTTGACACTGCATCTGTATGTCACCTCACATTCTTCTAATATTTCTGAGTAAACAGGAAACCCTTTTGAATCTATTAAAGCAGCCATGGGTGACAAAGAGTTGATTTTATGGAATAGAATCTTTGAGCCTACCTGTGACAATACATCATTGCTTTTTAAATAATATGATTCCAATGGGAACTAAGTTCTATAGCATATTTGATTCAGACCATATGCATATATATTTCATTTCATCATGTTGGCATCCCTCTAACCCTAAAAGCACCTTCTACACTGCAGTACATATTCAACACATAATTATAACTGAATAAAATCATTGAAAGGAAAAAAAATAGTTTAGTCAATATCCCTTACTAAGAAAACTGGGAAATAGGTCAGGTGGTCAAAGCCTCCATCTAGATATTGAGAGAGCCAAGACATAATCCTAGATAAGGCACTTTTTCCACTCTAAAAGTACTATTTAAATCATTGCTTTATTCATCTGAATATTCTACAAATAGTTTCCAACACCTGCATTGTGCCAGTCCTTGTGCTGGATGGACTATGGGGCTAAGAACAGGAAAGATGAGGGTCTGCCACCTGGAGAGGTTGTGCATAACTAAGGGAGAGAGGGGAATGTACGAAGAAAAAGACCTTATTATAGTAGAGTGTGGTAACAGTTGTGTTGAAAGTCATCAGCGGTCCCTAGGATTGTGCCTATTACCTTTGACTGGTAGATAAGTTTGAGGTCTCACTGAAGTTGCGTTGTCTTAACTGTAGCGTTGCCCTTTAAGTGGTCTCCCTACTTTGGGCTGGACCTTCCTCCAGATCTGTCCTCCACATAGCTGCCTCCAGGAGTCTTCTTAAAATCTGAAACCTGATCAGAGCCCTAGCCTGCATGACAGCCTTCAGTGGCTCTCTCTCTCTTCCAAACGAAGTTCAAATTCACTATCTGAGCATGAGACCGGTCACGATTTGAATTCAGTCAGCCACTCCAGCCTTACTTCAGACTACTTCCTGAAACATCGTTTGGTTCAGCGTCATAAAAACGCGTACCGACTTATAGGCATAGGCGGTGAAGTTGGGATCAATCTAACATGAGGGCCAGCAGTATTAAGTCAGGCAAGTTGGAAGCAAAGTAATCTTTAGAAGATAAGAGGAAAAGTGGCAGCGTAGAAGTTCTGTGGATGAAATGAAATTTGACAGGAGTGACCCAGAGAATAGGGAGATAGGACCTGCTGGAGCGTTTAGTCAGACAGTGGATGGCTGGAGCAACAACAACAGAAAGAACAGAGAGAGAGAGAGGGAGAGACGGAAACTCATAAAACACATGGGCATGGACAGCAGCATCGTGCTTGTTGCCAGGGAGGGAGGGTGGTAAAAGTGGTGGTAATGGAGGGAGAGTTAGGTTGGGGTGGTGAACACACAACACAGTGTACAGGTGATGTGTTGTGGAATTGTGCCCCTGAAACCTGCATAATTTTGTTGACCAGTGTCACCCCAGTAAATTCAATGAAAAGGAAAAAAGTGTTCTGTCATTTCTCTAATACTTTATGGTCAAACCATAGTTAAACATGAGGATTTAAAGTATATTATATATACATATGTTATATATGTAGTATATATGTACATTTATATATTATAAATATATTTATAATGTTATATATTTATAATGTTGAAATTATAAATATATTTAGGATGTATATAATTGCTTTACCCCATCTGCCACTAGAGTTCTGGAGATCATTAAATTGGGTATAAAAAGGGGGCCTTTGTTAAAAAAAAAAGAGAGAGAAAACTCATTTTGGCCAGTTCAAACATTAACAGAATAAAAAGAGAGCTGATATACTTCAATGGAAAAAAGAAAGGAGTACTTCGATTTTGGTAGTATTTTTTGCTGCTTTAATTATGTGTGAAGGAACTTTTAAAAACATACTTTTAAGAGAGGCTGTAATTTGTTTGATGATGGCTTTATCCTGCGTTAATTGACAACTAAGTTAATTGAAAAATATGTTTGAATCTTATCTTACAAACTGCCCACATGGTTGAAACTTAAATATTGTTGAATCTTAAAGGCAGTTATTTTATTTTACTTTTGTTATTTGATATATATTTGCTCTTTATGTTGTGCCGTTGGAATGTTACATAATACTTCTCTACAACAAAAAACCCACTTGATTGAAAGTTATGTACATATCCAACATATCTAAATGTTTTTGAAAATTACACAAAATATTAGTAAAGCTTTGGAGACTTTTATCTTTACCTTATCTTCTAAAGGATGATAGGTATAGTTCAAATTGAATAAGGAGAGGAATAGAATAATCAAATTATAATTTTGAGCACCGCTGAATTGTTGCTGACACAGAACCTTTAAAATGTGGCTTCATTATGGTAATGAGAGCGCTTCTCTTGGTTGCAATAGAGGGTCTGGGAACTCGCTGTGACTATGTGAAAATTGTAAATGTCAGGTCTCAGTTTAATTGTGTTGGAAATATGTGGTAGCTCATTCTCAGTATGAATCAGCTGTGCAAACATTGGTAGAGCAGAAAATCTAACATGTTATTACTAATACTTCGATGTTCTGAGGTTCTTGTTTAAAAAAAAAAAAAAGCCCGAATTAAAATTCTATGTAGGAAAAACAAAGGTTAAGATGCAGTGTTAGAAATCAAGGTTTTTCAACCTTGGCTGCTTGTTAGAATCACTTAGGGAGCTATTAAAACAAACTCACGTTGGGCCCCACTCCCAGGTATTCTGCGTAAGTTGATCTGGGGTTATGCCTAGGCATTAGCACTATTTTTTAAACAGGCTAATTCTGCTGTTCATCTCAGGCCCAGAAGCGCTGTTTGATATAGGTGAACATAAAGTTCGCATATTTCAGATATAAAAAATAAGGGAGCAAGTTTATCCAGTGTCATTAAAATTTTTTCCTTACACAACCATCATGGAATGATGTAGTGAACAAAAATTCAGTGGGCTACCTGCAATTTTAGGATTACATTGGCCAAACACATCTTCCGAAGATAAATGAAATGAAGGCCAAACTGGATAGAAGTATATTTCATTCTGTCTTTTGTGATTTCACATCTACTTGACTAACACCACTAACACTCAGTAGAACGAATCATTCTGACAGTGCATTTTCATATACCTTGTGAAGGTCTCATAAATAAGACATGGCTGAAATTTTGTAGGAGGGACATTTATCTTGAAAACCCCAAATCCCTACAGCATGGGGTTATATATTACATATATTATAGCCATTATGCCAAAAGCGTAATATATACACACATACATATACATATATACCATATGAGATACGATATATCATAACCATACTTCTTCAGCTCTCTGAACTATAAAAATGCATTTAAAATTTGCACATGTATGTATTTTTTTTTTCACAAAAGAAATATAAGTTCAAGTACAAAGGAACACTGAGTGCTTAAAAAATTCTGCACCATTTAGTATAGCTGTATTACCTACCGTTCTCACCTGGTCCAAGAAGACTGGACCTACTTCCAAGAGCTAATTTACCTTTAAGGGTTCAATTTTGCCACCATTAAGGATACAATAAATAATGTCTCACCGAATCACACGGACACACACTCAAATACCCAGAAGTTGCACTCATTTTGAGATCAGAAGCCTTAGTCCAAATTTTATGTTTTCCTAAAGTCTGTGAGCCTTAATCTCATTGATAAAATTATGATACTGTTATTTGTCTCAGTGGATTCTTGTGCAGATAAAAGGCTGTAAGAACAATGAAAGCAGGGGATTATGACTGTTTTGGTACAATGCTTGGTACCTAACAGCCCCTCCAATGATGCCTGTTCAATGAATAAAGGAAACGTTAGTACATGTAATCCACCGCCGGGCACCTTGTAGAAACCGTTGTTCGGGGTTGTGCAACCTCGGTGTGATACTCTTCCTTAATGGTGCGATGGATTGGTTCGTACGTGTCTTCTTTAAAGCATTGTCTTATTTTTTTTTAAATTAAAAACAATAAGTAACGAAAATAGAGTCCAGATTATTTCACAATATACTCAAAAAGAACACAGTTAAATACGGAACAAAATCATTAGGTATTGAAAGAGAAATGACTTTTACTATAGTGTTTTTGAACTGCCGCTGCTTATCTAACAGTTTCAGGTTGGTTGCATTTAAACCTGTGCCCTATTAAGTACAGGAAGGCATGAGCCATGCCCAGGTCCAGAACAGCACTTTTTAGCTGCTCTTTCGCGCCGGACATGCCTGAGGACTTGTGAAAATGCAGGTTCTGATGGGGGTGGGAGGTGGTGCTGAGAATCTTGTACAAGAAATAATGCACTGGGCCAGTTAAATAGTTAAAGAAGACATTATTCAAAACAATCGCCATAAGGGGGAGAGGTCGAACTGAATTCCACTGAAACAAAAAGGGAGAGGATGTTTAAATGTTGGGCTAAACTAATGGAAAGATATTAGAGGATATTGGGTGAGGGAAGCTGATTAAAATGATTAGGCCTTCTGTCCCTTATCCAAGTTTTAAACTCTTATGCTTCCACAGAGACTGAGAGACTGGGACCCTGTTTCGATGATTGTATTTCAAAGGGATGGCTCCAGGTGCTTGAGAAAAACATTTCTTGGTTGTAGATGATTTACACCTAAGAGGGATAGAGAAAGAATTCACAACTGCATGTTTTCTTTTATATATATATAGTTGAATTTATAGGGGTGATATTAGTTAATAAAATTACATAAGTTTCAGGTGTACAATTCCATAATATATCATCCGTATATTGTATTGTGTGGTCACCACCCCATGCCACGTCTCCTTCCATCACCATTAATGCCCCTTTACCCTCTATTACTTCCCCCCACTACCCCTTCCCTCTGGTAATCACCATACATTTGTCTATGTCTATGAGGTTTTTCTTTTTTTTTTTGGCTTAATCCCTTCACTTTTCTTCCTCAGCCCCACAAGCCCCTCCCCTCTGAGAGCTGCCAGTCTGTTTTGTGCATCTAGGAGTCTGTTTCTCTTTTATTTGTTAGTCTCTTTTGCTCACTAGATTCCTCCTGGTAGTTGTTTTTCACCACCTGGCTCATTTCACTTAGCATGGTGCTCTCCAGGTCCATCCATGCTGTTGCAAAGGGTAAGATTTTCTTCTTTTTCACAGGCAAGTAGTACTCCTAAGAAAAGGAAGGTCGAGAGGCTGTAGTCAGGAAAAAGCCTATCTAAAGTTCAGCCGAGCTGAGCAGAACATTAAGGCCCATTTGGGAAGTGTGCATTTCTAATAAGCTCCAAGGTGATGTCAGTGCTGTTAGTCTGCCAATCACAATGAGTAGCAAAGGTATGCACTGATACATAGGAAATACTCAATTCTGATGAGTGATGGTAACTCCTAATATTCTATACAGGAATATTCAATACTGATGAGTTACATTAACTTAGTTTTTTTTTTTTAGCTTCCAGACTGTGTCTGGAAGTGTGAATTTGAAATGGCCGATGCCATCATCCGTTTAGATGACCTACAAAAATACTGGGTAGTCTCTCCCCATGAGATGAAATTTGGAATAATGCGGAGTTCAGAAAACATGTGACATTTACTTCATTTCGTTATGAGTAAAAGAGTGTTATAATGAAATTCTAGTGTTATGTTTTGTTTTAATTATTTTCTCTAAGCCCCTACAAAAAGGTCATGTCATCCATGCATAGTGAATGGAAAAAAAAAAAGCTTTATTTGGTTTTGGTCCATGACAGTGTAAAAAGTACACTTCAAATCTAAAAATATTTATTAACTGGTAAAGTCAAATTCTTAATCAGCTAAAGTTGACTAGACATACAAAAATTTTAGGAAATTGTTAAAGATAGAATAATAAAATATCATGGGAATTTAAAAATGAATTCTCCAAAGAAGATTATTATAAACTAATTTTCCTAACTGCATATGAGTTGAGGATTTTTTAATGTCAGTCAAAGAATTTTATTCTAAAATGCACTTCATTAACATGTTTTATAAAGAAAGTAGTGAGGTCTGAAATGCACTAAAAAAAATCCAAAGTTCAAAAAACACAATTCATTAAAAGAGAAGAAAACAAATCAATGAATTAACAGGATTAGGAAAGCTTTGCCTTTTTTTCATAAAAAAGCTAAAAGCCAAATAATGTGATTTTTTTTTATAGACTAGCTTTACATGATTGGAGTTTTTAATCCATTCAAAGCCTAATCCAAGTTGAACTATTAAAACAAAAACTCCCCAACAGTTTAATTTGCGCACAGCAGAGATTCAATGAGACTCAGATGTTTAATTTAACACCTTCCTTTTTAACAGATGGAGCTACCCCTTTGATTTACCTTGGTTGATAAAATGGGTGAGTCCAATGATTTCGGATGCAAAGGAACAGTCAGGTGAATTCCATTTTTCATTGATTTTGAGTAAAATGTTAGATTTCCATACATGAAGCAACACAATCTAGAATAAATAATTTTGGATGAGAATTGAATACGAGCGGCATTATGATGCAGAATATCACTAAAAGCTTCATATATTTGCATCACTTTGCATCACTTCCTCACAATCTCTTAGCCTGCTGCCCCTGCTTGCTTCCTAGACAGAGCCATTTCCTAAGATAACAGCTACCACTTACAAAGTCGTATTTTCTGTTTGCCATACAGTGTTCTAGAACCTTTCATCTATTTATCTTCATGATTACTCTCTTAAATGGGTACCACTGGGATAATCAACATCTGCATATTATAAATGAGAAAACTGAGGCCAACTTATAGCCTTGACCATATAAGTAGTAAGTGCCAGAGTTTGGGCTTAAGTGAGGTAGTCTGTCTTAGAGATTTTTTTTAAATATTTGTTTTATTTTTATAGGTATCATAGATACTGAAAACATGTACAAGACAAATTTATAGTTAATGACCAACCATATTACTAATTAAGGATGTTTATTCTTCTTACTCTCCCCAATCTTAGGAGACAGAAGCACTAGGAAGCTTCACTTGCCTCCCCCTAACCCCCCATATATAAGAGTGACTTTTCTAGAATTGCATCCTTACTGTTTTTTAAAGTTTTATCACCAGAAAAGGCATCCCTAGGCACTGTAGTTGAGTCTCGCCTAATTTTTAAAATCTTTTAAGTCTTTTTTTTATAATTTCTTCTTTTTTAGGTTCTATTTTTTTAAACACTTTATTTATTTATCTTTAGAGGGGAAGGGAAGGGGAGAGAGAGAGGGAGAGAAACATCAATGTATGGTTGCCTCTCGTGCGTCCCTTGCTGGGAACTGGCCTGCAACCCAGGCATGTGCCCTGACTGGGAATCAAACTGCGATCCTTTGGTTCACAGGCCTGCGCTCAATCCACTGAGCTACACCAGCCAGGGCTAAGTCTTTTAATCTATAGGTTCCCCCCCGCTGTTTTAGAGTGCTTCAGAGAAAGAGAACCAAAAGGAGATGATAGATAGATGATAGATAGATAGATAGATAGATAGATAGATAGATAGATAGATAGAATATGAGAGTATTTACTATACCAATGGGCTCATGAGCTTCTGGAGGCTGAGAAGTCCCACGATGTGCCATCTGTAAGCTGAAGACCTAGGAAAACCAGTCTGAGTCCAAAGCTCTGAGAACCAAGGAGTCTCTGGTCCAAGTCATACACTCCGAAGACAGAGGAACCAGGAGCTCCAGTATCTGATGGCAGGAAAAAATGGGTCTCCCAGCTCAAGAAGAGAATGGGAATGTACCATTTCTTCATTTTTATGTGCTACTCTGCCCTCATTGGATTGAATGAATGAATGCCCATTGGTGAGGGTGGATCTTCTTTAGTCAGTAGAGATTCAAATGCTTATCTCTACCAGGGTCACCCTCGCAGACACTCTCAGAAATAACATTTTTCCACCTGTCTGGGCATCCCTTAGCCCATTCAAGTTGACACATAAAATTAACCATCATACCCCTTTATTATTATTTTTATAATAATTTTCACAGCTCTAATTATTTTTAAAGATTTTATTTGTTTTATCTTTAGAGGGGAAGGGAAGGAGAGAGGGAGAGAAATATCAATGTGTGGTTGCCTCTTGTGCATCCCCTGCTGGGAACTGGCCTGCAACCCAGGCATGTGCCCTGACTGGGAATCGAACCGCGATCCTTTGGTTCACAGGCCCATGCTCAATCCACTGAGCTACACCAGCCAGGGCCCTTTATTATTTTTTAAATTAGTTTATTTGTTGAAGAAGCTGGATCCATTTGTTCCGTAGAGTTTTCAATAGCTTGGCTTTCTCCGTTCGTGCGTGTGTGTGTGTGATATTGTTGAATTCATCCCAATGTCTTCTGTATTTCCTGTGTACTCTCTCACTGTATTTGAAGATCAATCAGCTTCAAGTTCTTTGTTCCTTCTGTGTTCCTGTGGCACTCTGGTCCACTCTGCACATGCCTGGTAGCTAAGGGAGTTGAGCTGCAATCAGCTACTTCTCCAGTAGGAGTTAGGTAGGAGCTTACCTATGTTAGCCTGTGAGCAATGGCTCCTGAATGCCCATTTAAGGTCAAGTTCTACAGATGACAGAGTATACATGGGCTCAAAGCAGAATGAGAAAGAGAAGGAACATTTTTTCATAAAGTTAAATTTTTCCCTTTTCAAGGAGTATCCTTTATGAAAAAATAAAATTAAATTAAAAAAAGAAGCACCAAAAGGTAGTTAGGAAGAAGGGAAGGAAACAAATGGTACTAAGTCAACCAATTTCTAAAAAAGAAAGAGCTTTCTTTTTTGTGGAATTTCAGTTGTCCTGCTGTTTTACTGTCATAATTTCTTTTTGTTGTTGCATTATTTGTAGTTTTGTTTTTATGAAATAAAAAGTTAGAAATGCAATGTCAGTCTCCATTCAATTTTATTATGCTGATTTACAAAATTCAAAAGTTTGGAAAACAATACCTCAGCCTAACAGTCCTGCAGGAAAGTACAATTTTAATTTTCATAAAAGACATTATTGTTCTTAACCAATTGTTTCAGAAAATTGTTCTCTAAAAGTCTGCCTTGAGGAATGGTACTTAGGATTTCTTCAACCTTTTGAATAAAACTCATTCTATTTCAAATGTATTCCATCACTAAAACTGTTATACCACTTAACGGAAAATAAAAACAACTGTTTTGTAAATACAAGAAACTTAATAGTTCATCTCATTGAAAGCGTGGACAGAAAGGTGGCTATGTAGTTCTCCTACGGACATTGCTGAGTCCATTCCTTAATCCAATCATTTCCCTTCAGGTTGCCTGCTGTTTTCCAAGCCCATGCCTTGCTGGCAATGGCAACATAAATTGTCGGCGCAGGATCAGCTTTACTTGTTGAGGAAGATGTTCTCAATTATGGCAATTAGTTTAAAATTACTGCTGCTGCCTATGCTGCTCAGCAAATGTGTATATATTAAATAGAGTGATCTGAGATATTTTATATTAGTGGAAAAAGGCAATCCAAACTTTTTTTTCTTTCCTGTCTTAGCTGATTACAATCCATCTTCAGCACTCTCGGACTATGCTGCAGGGTCAGTCACAGCCTACTGCTGTTAATTGAGCATACATGGCCGCTGGTTGACATGGCACTGAATGTAACATTGTTTTGCTGTTGCAAGCCTTTTCACCTCGGTTCTAAATGACTCAACCTATCAGAAGAAATTTATAATGGACATATAATTCACCTATTTAGTCCTCATGAGATTGATTTGTTACAAAGTTACTGGCTGTAAAGTCTTTGAGAGGGTAGACCTTCATTTCAAATAAAGGCAGCCTCTGTGGATTTCAAAGCATGTGTATATTCGGTATGTCTGTGTTAAGGAAATGGAATGAAGCCCACTGTTAAAATTGAGAAAATACGTGTAGTAAGGTTTAGAACCAACTGTGTGATATAGAGGTTTTCAATAAAGAGCTTCAGATCATATTGAAAGTTAATATTGTTTGAATGTTTACTTAGAATCCTGTAAAAAAAAGTTAGCAGTCTTAATTGGATAATGTGACTTTATCATCTCCAGGCCATTCATCCCCCTCGATATCCGAACCTTCTTTCAAGCCCACTCCCTTTACCGTGGTGCTTCTAAGTGTTCTATCATGTTCCTTTTAAACGATATATTACATGTTGTTGCCTCTTAGGAAACTCCCCCTTTTAGTCAGCCTGTTGTACCTCCACGCCTTCCTTTACACTGCTAGAAACTTGAAAAACCACGCCCCATTCTCTCCTGGATCTCCAGGCTGGCAAAGTTTCTTTCTAATTCTATCAAATAACCATGGGCTAATCTGATGGACTCATTCATACTAAAATCGTTAAGAGGAAGTGACTAACCAGTAGGCAAGGCTGTTTTGAACAACCCAGGTTTTAATTCTAATTTAGCAGTCATGCTCCACAGGTAATGCTGGTGACTGGAGTTCGATGTCAGGATGTTCTCAGATGACTGCCTGATGGCATTAGGGACCTGGTTAGGCTGATGACTGTTACATGAGACTCTAGGTAACAGAAGGCACCTCAAAGCCTGTAACTCATGGCAGTCTGAAATAGACATAAGCAGAGCCTTGAAAATTTCAGTGGTATTTTTTAAGGTATCTGTTGTAAATAATCTAATATTTCCAGTTCAGTCTGTCCTGTATTTATCAGAAAAAAATAGAATCTTCTATTGTAAGTTAGTAGAAGTACAGTAGTCTTAAGCTTCTTCCCTTTGGCTACAACTTTGCAGGTGGAAGGTTCGAGAAGGAGGCTGGAGCAGTTAAGGAGGTAGCTATTCCGTGCAGTTTGTTTTCTCATTGACCTGGCACAGCCTAGGCAGAGGCGATGCCTGATTCCTGACATTGGGCCACTGATGTATGGCCTGACCTTCAAAATGAGGAACATCCCTGTGTATGACAGCAGAGCTGTGCAAATCCTTTTATCCCATATTGCTTCATAGTTTGCCAACAGTTGCGCGAAACCGTACCCACCGCGCAGAGTTTGCTGAAGCTTGTATGTTGGTTTTAGTTGGAACATTTTGGTAAATAAGGGCTGAGTGAAACCATAAAATTGGTTTTATTTACAACAAAGCTTTGTGTGTCTGTTGTTGTTTTCCCATCTCCCTTCTTTGAATCTCTGAGGTTGTTTCTGTAAGTGGTTTATCTAACTTTATAATGAGTTTGCATCTGTTCCATTTAAAGGAAAATCCTTCCCTTGGGTGTCCTCTTAATTGACATCAGGCACGGAGTGCCCTCTTTTTGGTGTTTGCTTGACATAGGCCTGCTGGACACCCCTCTTCCATCTCCCTCCTTCAGTATCAGGATCCTCAGACAACTGCTTTGCAGTGAATAGATTATGTGTCTGCTGTCTGCTCTCTGCTCTGCACTGTTAACGCTTTGTTTTAAATTTCTTCCCAAACATTGCAAAGAAAGGATGATATAGCAACATGTTTTCTCTAGTATGATGTCAACTACATGCAATAACTTAAAACATATGTATGTATATATTTGAATACATTTTCTTTGTAGAAGTGCTATTATCATATTTCCTAGCACCTTTTAGGGGCTCAAAAGATTCCACCTCTTTCTGTATAAATAAGAATCATGGCAACAGCAATGGCCTGCAAGTCAGAGGACCTGGATTCTAGTTCTTAACACTTTGGTGACAACTTGTATATTTTACAGCAAGATGCTGAACTTATTTGTGACCGTATTTCTTTATATATAAAATGGGGAGCTTTTTGTGGATCAGTGATTCCCAACCAGGGTTGTCCATTGTGGTCATGGGGGAGATCTTTGAAATATACCAATAACCAGCCCTCATCCCAGACAAATTAAAAAAGGAATCTCTAGAGGGGAGATTAGGGTGTGGGCAGATTTTTAAAGTTTTTCAAGTTATTCTAATATGCAACCAGGTTTAAGAACCAATGGATTAGGTGATTTCTAAGGTCTTTTACAGCTCCAAGATAGTATAATTCTAATCTGTTAGCAGATCTTTGGGTTGTTGTTTTCTTTTCTATCTTTGGAGTTAAAAGGATTAATCGAATTAGACAAATGTATTAAATCAGCTCACACAATCTCACAGGAAGAGTCAAAAACAAATTTGTCTTTTTAGAAAGACTTTTAGTCATTTTTTTCCTTTTTATTGACTGTACTAGGGTGACACTGGTGACCAAGATAATCCAGGTTTCAGGTGCACAATTCCACAGCACATCATCGCACACTGTGTTGTGTGTTCACCACCCTAAGTCAAGACTCCTTCCACCAGCCTTTATCACCCTGTACCCCTTTCCACCTCCCCCGATCCATGTCCCCTCAGCAGTCACCACCCTGTTTTATGTATTCATGAGGTTTTTTCTCTTATAAAGTATATTTTTATACCATCATTCTCAATCCTTGTGCATAAAGTTGTTAACGGTACACAGTACTGATTCTGATCCCGTAAATATGACATGAACACCCAAACTGTACAGTTAATAAGTAGCCCAACTCTTTCTTCCATGTGGATCTTTTGATCTTAGGTTTAGAAATACCGTCCTCTACCCTATAGGCATTTTCCAAACCCTTTTCTAAATAATAAAGGTTTACAAGCCATGAGTCTTCTGGTTTCCCATAGAATGGTTTTAGTTTCTCTCTGGTCAATAGTGCTGCTATGGATGGCATTAGAAGGAAATGGTAAGATTGAACATAATGTATCTTGAGTGAATTTTGAGTTTTCCTTGGAACTACAAGATTCCAAGTTAGAATTGTAAGGGCGCCATCTAGTGGATAAGCATGCAGACCTGTTGCATCTTGTTGTCCTAAGGTGTTTGCCTTTTGGGTTTAATTGGCATATAGATTTAAATATATATGTAAATATAGAGATATACATTAAATGTTTATACATTTGAATTTATGTTTACATTAAATTTGAATGGATTTTTAAATTTTATGGTTTTTTTGTTTCAAACTATTTATTTTATAAATAACAGCTTATATTTTACGTAGTTCTCATCTTTTTATGGAACATGAGTACAGAAGTGAGTAAGATATCTTTCCATGAAATAAAACACATTCTACTTGTAAGGACATATAAAATATGCAATTAACTAAAGCATTTTTAAAATTTCTTGGATTTCAATGTGGGAGGGATTTAAGGACTTAAAAATACTTTATGCAATTAGAGAATGCAGATATGGTGTGACGGATTCACAGTCTAAGACATTACCCTTTTATATATTCTGGAGTTTTTAACAGTCCATAACAAATGCATCGGGCTGATTTGAGCACTGCTAAAAATATACATCATGATACTTTACCAAATCATTTACAACCACCAGATTACTCATTTCTCAAGTGAACATCTTCCTACTTCTGTGCATGCTACTTTTACAATGCAGTGAATACAAGTTAAAAATTTGAGTGGCCATTTCTTTCCTCTACAGATGGAGAGAAAAGCAAGTTTATAGGAGAGCAAGATGCCCCAAACGTTCATTTTCCCAAGCCCACATTTTAATTTAAGTGTATTTTCGCCAGAAGCATTTAAAAAGCTTAACATTTTAAATGAAATTGAAAATATTCCGTGACAGCTTATGTTGCATCACATTCTTCTTTTGGATCACTTCTCCTTCCCTTGTACTCATACTCCTGGGATCTGATCTATTTACAGCTGACTGCTATTCAAATGACTTCCAGGTTCACTCCCCCAGGGCTTCCCCTACTCACTCCAGGGTCCAAGCTTCCCAGTGCCCGCTGGACATCACTTCCTGATAGTCTCCTCCCACTTCAACATGCCCCTCCCCCACCAAATTAGTTATCTCTGCCCCTCTGCTATTTTAGTTCCATATTTCAGCTAAAGGTTTTTACATTCCTTACCAGTAGAAAGGATTCTGCCTCTCTTTAATCTTCCTTCTTTCTAGTCCTCCTTCCCCTTTTTCCTGTTCTACCTCTAAAATCTTCTGGCATTAGTCAGACACTCTGCACTCTGCAATACGGGGATGATGAGGTCAGATTCTGTGGAAGGCAGACGGTCTCTAAGAGGACCCCCAAGTTTCCTGCCTCCGTATTATCTCCCACACTCAAAGTCTCATATCATGAATCATAGAAATGTACACTTGAAACTTATATAATCTTATTAATCAATGTCTCCCAATAGGTTTAATTTTAAAACTGGCTATCATTCTGGGAGGACATCACTCAATTAGGAAATGATCCTAAATAGGGAGGGACTGAGTCTGTCATCAAAAAAGATATTCTCCTGCTGAGAACAAGTACTGCTTGTTGAAGTCAGCAGGCGTGTTGCAAAAGGGCCATGTGATAGAAATTGAAGTGGCTTCTAGGAGCTGAGAGCGCTCCTTGGTTGGTAGCCAGCAAGAAAAGGGAGAGCTAGGACCACAGGGAAGTGAATGCTGCCAAAAGCCGAAAGCCGTGTGAGCTGGGAAGAGGACCCAAGCTCCATAGAGAATGCAGCACAACTAACACCTTGACATGGCCTTGTGAGACCCAGAGCTGGGGATCTAGTTCAACCATCCCAGGACTCCCGACCCATAATCACTGTGAGGAGAATACTAGCATATTGTATGCATCTTGGAAGAATACTTTATATTAGAAGAATGCCAGTCTTTTGTATACAGGTTACAAATATTGACTGGTGGACTGACTGAATGAATACCATCTATCTTTATGCACATGCAAACCTTTGCAGCTCCCACATCACATACAGATACACATCCTTCTGATATAAGACTGCATAATTAAGTGTTTATGTATATGGGTTCTGGAGTTAAAAACCTTGGGTTCAAATTCCAGCTCTGCTACTTCCTAGCTTTGTGACCGCTTGGAAGGTGCATTGCCACAGCATAACTTTTGTCATTTATAAAACATTCTAAATAATCATCATTACCACTCTAGACTGTTGTGAAGATTAAACAAGACAATGAATTTAACGGATTCGCCCAGTGCCTGGCTTATGCAATAGATCAATTATACTTATAAAATTGGAGGCCCTCAACTCTCCAACCTTCTGTCCTCGAACCCTTGCATATCCTGAGTTCGCAGTGTGATATTAAAGTCAAATGCATGGATCCTGAGTCCGTTTCAGAGCTGGCTCTATGGCCTTGAACAAGTTTCTTCACAGCCTCGTTTTATTATCTGTATATTGGGTCTAATTGTAACACCGAGCTCAAGAATTGATCTCGTCTCTATCTCCACACACACATTCATCACATTGTACAACGGCTAGAAATTAGACCGTGAGATCATGTACTGCAAGGATGACTTTATAAATGTTTTTCATAGCATTTTGAAGGTTACCCAGAAATTCTTTTTATCTCATTAGAAATAGTTGTGTGGCTCTTGGACAATCCCTGTGTTCTTCTTGTTGTACTGATCTGACCAGACTTTCATCTTCCAGTTAGCTGCTACCTGAAAAAAAAAAAAAATCTGCGCTTTCTTTACTTGCAACCTTACTTTCTATCTGCATCTTTGCATTTATTTCCCTCACCAATTTCTAATTTATGTTTTCCTGCAATATTTAGGTAAGTTACCTGTAAGTGCATTCCTGATCAAAAGAAAAGTAAATATATAAATGTCTTCCAGGGTTATCACACATGAAACAAGAACTACTCAAGTGCCATTTTTAGGAGTGTATTGGTTAGTGTTTTAGTGGTGAGAATTAACAAATTATGGCAGGGAAACTGATATAGGCAGGAAAAATGATTGAAAAGCCACCTAGAAAATCGCATCAGATGAGTCCCATTTCTTGTTATGGAGTAGACCATAGATGCAATTCACAAAAAGGCAAATACAGTGATTCTCACATCATTTATTTAGTTAAAATATCCCGAATGTTGTAGCATAAGGAAGCACATGTGTTAGGGGACTATGATTTAATGAACTGATATTGATATTGAAACTGGTACTGTCTTCCCTCCCAGAGGTATGTCTGAATTTATGCTTTAGCCGGCCACATTTCCACCAGATTCTATTTGATAGTCACTTGGTGAATCATCCCCAATGCCTCATTGAACATAATGTTAAACAGCAAGATTTCTGTGATCTATTAATATGTTTAAGCAGCACTAAACAACTAGACATATCAATGGAAATATTGGCCAGATCTACCATTCTGTGGCAAAAACAGTTGCCTGATAATGTCTTAATTATCCAGGTGTTTGCATAGCTATTTTTTAATAAACATGGTTCTGTATGGAGATATGTTAACACTTAATCATAGAAATATAAACAGAAGCTTTGGCTGAAATAAAAGTACATTTATGGACATAGTCTCACATATTCAAGTGCTTATGTCAGTTTTCAGAATTGAAAATACATAAGTCTTCAGTGACTCTTCATTGAGGAAGGGCATGGTGAATCTTACCAAATTCACACTGTATATTAGGTTCAGAGAAGTGACCATTCTCTGAGATCTTCAACGGGATGATTGAGCTCCATTGGGTTAGCTTCGAATGGCTATACTTTGTGTTAGCTACCACTGTCTTGCACCCAAAATACAAGCTACAGTTGTAAGTAGAAAATATCAAACACTCTTAGGGTCATTATCCTTCCATTCTTTCTGGTTAGTAATTTTTTCCATGTCACAGTTACTATTGCAGTACCATATATATCCAACATTAGAAAATAAGGACGTTTGTAATGGACTGATATGGTTAAATTGGTATTCAGTAAAATAAAACCATTCTTTGCAGTAATGGGTGAGAACTTGCCTTTCACCTAGAGCCAAGTTCATTAGAAATTCATGCACACAGCCCAGGAAGAAAAACAGAGTTTTTATGAGGTTTCAACAAGTAATATATCTGCATGATGGGTTGTTCCAAGAAACTGAGCAAATGAAAATGTCAGTTTGCAGAAACTGTCAAAACCAGCATAACCTAATTTAGAATTGCTGCTTATTTAATAAGCTACCAGTAGCCCTACCAGATAGAGTCCTGTCAGTCTTGCAGGAAAAATACTTATTCCTTTTGCACTTAAGGTTGCGTTATAGACACCCTAGGCTCTGCTAATAGGAAAAGAGCATCAATTACATACAATACCCAGACATTAAAGAGCAAGAAGCATAGCTAGTAATTTTAGCTATGAAATGCCACATGCCTTGATCCGTGGATACCTTTATATGTCAAAGTGGGACCCCAGGTTGTGTGCAGTGATAAAACTGTGCACCTCACTCTGTGCTTTGCACGTGCCACATTCTCAGAAATACTAATGGATAAGTGATTTTATGGATGTAATGTTCATAACGTTAGTTTGAGTTGCAAATATTTTCAGTATTGAACTCTTAGCATCAGTGATATATACTTATTTACAGCCCTTAGCGTTTGCATTCAAGGCCCTCGGGTATTACTACTTTGCATAATATCATGTCTTTACTAACATCACCTCTCATTTCATAATGTGTGGTTGTTAGTTTTCGTGAGGCAAATGTGTTAGACAGGCAGTGCGCGATGCTGCTTCAATAAAGCATAGAGATAAAGTTGATTCATTCTAAACTGGCCATATAGAAACTCTGAAGGAGGTGGGGCAGGAGACCACCACGCTGTGAATATAGATAGGTATTACTAGAAAGAATACATCCATGCATTTTTAATTGCATGGAATAATTTGATTGCAAGTTTCAAAGACAGACTGCAAAAGAACGCAATCAATTCCTTGCCTGTTGGCACAATAGAACTTTATGGGGAGAATGTGGAAGAAAGGACATGAGAACAGCTGAATGAACTCAATAGCTATGATGTGGAGCCTTCTTTATTGTTGAGAATGGAAAAGTGCAGAAGCACAGTGCACCAGATTTGGCAGCAAGCTGTGTTTTCCCAGTGCATTAGACCGCTATTGCTCATGAGTATTAGAGAAAGACCTACACACCTGCTTCTGTTATTCTCAAGCTGAATGATGATTACAGAGTTTATAAATGCCTTTTCTTTCCTCCTTGCTAATATTTCCCCATATGGGGGAGAAGGTAGATTATCTGGCTATCTAAATATCACCTGGAAGTTTCATACCATGCTGCAAGTGTTCAAGAAATTAGAGCGGATGATTTTGGTTGAAAGCCTTAGATAATAAAATGTTTTTAACATCTTTCATCATATTCTTCATTGTTTCTAGTTGTTGTTCCCTTGCCACCTGTTGATCATTATCATTTTGGCTCCATAGGCCTGTTATCTAGAGTCACATTGACACACTTTTGTCATTGCTTCGTACTGCTTTCTCTCAACCTCACAATTGCATAATTTCTTTCCATATGCCATTTCTTAAGTCCATCCTTGCTTCACTATTTATTCAAACATATGTCAATCTGGGAGTCAGCCACTTGTTCCATACGACAACAGCCTCTCACATGGTTTCTTTGTTTATAACTTGTCTCAATTTCTTTCTAGCCATTAATGATTGCAGAGACCCCACTTGTTCTTCCATTGGGCTTAGGAAGGTAGAAGCATCAGTTTCTTGATATCTTCAGTGGCTCACAATTGTTCATCATGAACCCGTAGTCCCCTGTAGTGACCAATAGACTACAGGATTGTCAAATGCTGCATCAGCTGTAGAGGGTGGATGTGGGCAAGTGTAGTCTAGATAGCAAAGTGTCAGTGAGGTCAGAGGCCAAGGTGGCTGTCCTCGGTAGTAGAGTCTTATTAGGACATGGCCTAGAACTTCATTGACAAAACAAAAAGAATGCATAATTCACTCTTTTTTTATAATCAGTGACCTCTTAATATATACTGAATCATGTTAACTTCAATATGAGGAGTTAAAGAAATCTAAACTATATTTTATATATTTCTCTATTTTTTACAAAGTATTCATTCCAAAACATGGCAATCTTTAAAATTAAGATTTGGATACTCTGTAGGCCTTTCAAACTAGGAAAAATGGAAATACTGATAGCAAACATTTTTCTTCACGGTCTGTGTTAAAAGTGTGTGGTCTTATTCATGGTAATCTATTTCAAATTTTTCTTGTGTAATCCACTCTCTGTTGCAGATGGTGGAATGGTTATTTTCCTTGTCATTAGCCCCGATTTCTTCTGCAAGAGAGTTGTTATAACTACATTACAGTACTTTTAAAATACAATTAGTTTTTATACAAAGACCTTGAATATCACAGCACATTAAATTTCAAATTTTCAATGGTAATTTTTTTAAAAAATGCATAGCGTGCCTTAGGTTCCTTTTGCTGCTGAAACAAATGATCAGACATTTAGTGGTTTCAAACAAAACACTTTGACTATTTTACATTTCCAGGGTTAGAAATCTGACTGCATTTTTTTCCTGGAGGTTTTAGGGAAGGATCCATTTCCTCATTTTTTCATCTTCTAGAGGCTGTCCACCTTTCATGGCTCCTGCCCCTCTTGCATGGTCTTCAACACCTGCAATGTTTCATTTTTCTGACCATTCATCAGCAGGCATATCACCCTCTCTGACTATACTTCCACCGCCTTCTTCCACTTTTAAGGACCCTTGTGATTCCACCAGACTCATGTGAATAATCCAGGGTAACCTTCCTATTTGAAGGTCATCTGATCAGCAGTATTAACTCCATCTGTAGGCTTAATTCCTCTTTACCTTGTGATTCAACATATTCATAACTTTTGAGGATTAGGATGTGAACCACGTTGGGGGGCATATTATTCTGTCTACCACAAAGTGATATACAGCTATATAAATATGTGAATTTTTTTACCAATGCCTGCCAATGAAAATGAACAATTCATAAGAATAGATTAAGTATTTTCCTGTTTTTTTTTTTTTTTACTTTGACACTAGATGTTTACCTATAGAATGAAAGGAAATCAACCCAATGATTCAGTGTGCACTTTGAATCAATGTGAGGACTAGAAATTGTTTATAAAAATAAATACATCTACACCCTGACCAGTGTGGCTCAGTTAGTTGGGCATCATCTTGCAAAGTGACAGGTTGCTTGTTCGATTCCCTGTCAGGGCACTTGCCTGGGTTATGGGTTTGGCCTGTTGTCAGGGCTCCTACAAGGGGCAACTGATTGGTGTTTCTCTCCCACTTGTTCTTCCTCCCTTACCTTCTCTCTAAAAATAAATAAATAAATAAAATGCATACATATATACATACATACATACATATATGACTTATTAAATTGAAGTACAAGATAATGGAATTTTGCTCCACTAAAAGCAATTCTCTGTGACACTGACACAGAATGTAACTGCAGATTCTAAGCAAGACTGAAGTCAGAAAATTGCTAATATTTCCAAACTTCCTCCTATGAGCCTCTAATCCTTGGCTGTGAACCAATAACCATATAATGTTTCTGTGACACTATCACAAATGCAGAAAACATGTATTACTTTTTTCCGTCAAGTCGTACCAGTTTTCAGGCCCAATTCTAATTTCCGAAATTGGAAGGATTGGGAACACGCACTCAATCACTCCTCCAGAACGCATTTGGCATTGCTGCATAGAGTGAGCACCCATGCAGCTGGGTGAGAGCTGCAGTGCAGGTGTATTTTGCATTTGGGGATTAGGAGTTGACATCATTGGGATGATTCCTGTGGAAATAGGAGCTAGTCGTCATAAGGCACAGGGGCATATTCTTAAGGCAAACATACTATATAATGACGTGAAATGAGGTAAGAAATTGATGTCGATAACTCCGTTTGGGGCTGAACTAAGCAGTTCTTCACACAGAGGCACCATGGTACAACGGGAGAATGGTGGAGTGGGATACAGGAGGCTTAGTTTCTGATCCTGGCTCCGTCTCTAATTATCAGCATCCTTTCGAACAAGCTAATGCGCATCCTTTTACCTCATTTCCCTCATTTTAAAAGTGAGCTGAGGTCCAATTGTCGCGGGAATCCTCCATCATTCAAAGCTTCTGTGATGTTATAATCCCAGTATTAAGTGGCCTCCGTTTGTGTCACTTCATCTGTGGTGGCTCATGGAAGAAAGGGGTTGGGCTCAGGAAAGGAAGTACAGCAGGTAGGTGTGATCTGACAAAAATCTTGCTACCACGAATAGTGGAAGCAGAGAGCTCACTGACATGCCGAGAGCCCAAAAGGGCTTCTTTGCACATCTCCTTGCTACTTTTCAGTTTTCTGAGTTCAATTTCAATGGCAATGGTAAATGTGAAGGGGTCTTAGAAAGAAATAGCCTCACGATTCTTTTACTATACTTCTGCCTTATTGTGTATGGAATAGGCTTGATACTAGAAAGTTGATAGCAAAGTGAAATTCTCTGTGTAAGAATTTTTTCAACTGACTTCTTTTATAGAACTGAAGCTGCACTCCCAGAGGAAGATAAATGGTCCTACAAGATGCAGTAAAAAATCATAGCATGTTATCATAGTAGAGACAGGGTGGCATGCCAACCAAATCTAGTCCATGCCCACTTTTAACTGATGAGAACACGCGAGAGGCTTCATGATTCACTCAGGGGCATGAAGCCGGTTAATTACAGACTCTGCATGGAGACTGCATCTGGCCTGCCACACATTTGGCTGTGTTCAACCTTTTGTACTTGAATTGCATACGATTGCATATACTATTCAAGAGGGAATTTTTTAGTTAAATATTGACAATAATTAACATCAGTCACTGCTTTTAATGAGTTAACACTTCAATGGAGCTTTTTAAGTGACAAGCACTGTTTTAGATGATTTACTAGTAGATAGTTTTATTACCTTCACATATCACCCAAGAATTCTATAAAATTGTTCTATTTCTACTCCTGTACTACAGAAGGGGGAACGATGTCTCAGTCCGCACTTTTAATAAATCGTGAAGATGGGATTTGAACCCAGACAGTTTGGCTCAAAGCCTTTTGCCTTTGATCTCAGTTATGCTGTAAGGGCTCTGACCTTAAATGCTACATGAAAAAGTAACTACCAGGTTGGACCTGGAACCTGTTATGGTCACAAGCATATGAGGTGAACCACAATATTATTACGTGGACCTTTAATATCTGTATATGACTTTTCTCTCTAACTGAGGCTCATTCATTCCCATGTTATGGGTAAGCATTTAGCATATATACAGGACTATACCAAATGATCTAGGGGGCTACAAAGGATAATATAATTCAAAATGGTAGCATGCATGATAAAATAGTATAATTGAAAGTATAATAAATGACATTAATTAGAAGTTCTTAGATAACTCATATCCATATTTAATATGGGCCTAGCTTTGTGTTAGATGCCTTGTATATATTATCTCATTTAATTTTCTCATTCCCTTGCGGCAAGTCATACTTCTCAGTTTTCCCAATGATGAAACTGAGGCTTGAATAGGTAAGCAATTTATCCATGATGCCAAAGGAAGTGTTAGAGTTGGCATTCAAATCCAGATCAGCATGAGTGAAAATCCCATTTTTTTCCTACCGCTCTGCTTGGAATCTAATAACCTGATCCTAAATAAGGGTCATGCGGTGCTTCCTTCCACCCCCAGCTGTGGGAATGTTACTTCTGAATGCTCAGCCAGAATCCTCTGTGGCCTCTCTTTGCCCAGATCTTACAGGTTCCAGGAGGTTTATCATCTCCCCACACATGGTAGTGAGGAGGAACCCTCAAGTTCATCCCCAGCCTTGCTATTTAGGTTCTGACCACCAGTGAAGTTTAATACCCAAGGATAGCAAAGTATTTTAGGAGTCTGAGTGATGGAATGAATGAAGACAGAGATGTGCAATTAAGTTCCCAAGTATATGATTTTAACTTAAAATGTAATGATTTTCCCCCTTTTTTGTTGCTCTTCTAATTTCCTATTATTTCAATACTGTTTCTCTCATGTACATGAAGATTTACTCTGCCTAAGGTCTGGAGCCTCCTCTGACTGAGTCAGTCACTTAGGAAGTGGACTGAGTCTCTCTGCTTTCACCAAATAATGTGGTGGTTTCAGGTTTTTATACCTATTGAGTGACACTCTTGGAAAGAAAAGGGTTGTGTTTCTACCTCATAAAGGGTATTGAGTTATGAAGCAATTCTTGCTTCACTTCATTACCTTTTTTTCTTTCACTTTCTCACACATGCACATCAGCATTGTGAAATTCCATGTGTATCACTGTTAGTTATTTATTTCCAGTATTATGGTTACTTACATCTTAGAGGTGTAACTGTGTATGTACAATATTCAGGTGGAGATTTGTCAAGACAAATACAGTCTCCCTGACATTGATGCCTGCAGTCAACACTAGAGTAAGTAGTTGATAACTGCATTAAAATCTTTGCAATTGGCTGTCATAGAAACCAATGCAAGAGTAACTTTGCACTGAAATATGACATTTCAGGAATATGCCTGGTGAATCTTTGGCACAGAACATGAAAAGAATTAGAAAGCAATTTTGCAGAGACCTTTTAGATCCTCAAAAGTTGAGTCTCAAATCAGTTGGACAAAGTTCAACTGTTTCGAAAAAGAAAAGATATTGGTTCTTGGCATTCTTATATTCATTGAAAAGACTTTCTTTAGATGTTAATAGCTTTGGATGGTAGAATTACTCTATTTAAAGCAGTCAGCTCACTTCAGAAATGATTTAGACAGATTTCAAGATGGCAGCAGAGCAGGTAGAAGCTACATTCACCTCCTCCCAGTACCAAACTGGAATTACAGCTGAATTAAACAACAATCATCTTGAATAGCCAACTGAAGACTGACCGAAGAGGAATTTTATAATCACGGATACACAGAAGAAGCCACATTGAGACTGGTAGGAGTGGCAGAGATGCCAGAAGGGCTGGTCCTGCTCCTATCGGCAGAGGGTCAGGCTCCAGAGGGATATCTCAGGTATGTGGGTTCCCCATGAGACGCATGGGGCCTAAACCCCAAGTCACCTTCCCCAGCCCAGAGTACCAGAGCTGGGAGAACCCACATAAAATCTGACAATGAAAAGCAGTAGGATTTCCATCTACCACAAAAATACAGGAGTCCACTAGAGACGCAGGCACACTCTTAAAGAGCCAATGCACAAAATTTTGTTGGCAGTCACTCACCCTGAGTACCAGCATGGAGGGTGGGCAGAGCAGACTCGTCACATGAGGAATATCTGGGGTTTACAGCTCTGGGGAAGGAGCTTGGGGGACAGCTGCCAGGATCCCTATGTTGGGGCCCTGTCCCACACCATAGATGCCATCTTTCTTGGTTGGAACGCTCCTCTCCATATGGCATCAGCCTGGGGGAAAGCAATAGCCCCACCCTCTGGACTCTCTCACTCCATCCTGAGGAGCTTATGCACTGCTGAGGAGTCAGCCGTATTAAGCAGGGCACAGAGGTATGGGAAGACACAGGGTGTATCAGTGACTAAATTGTCTGGCTTTGGGGAGGGCATCATTTCTCCACTTCTCCATGAACCTGAATGACATTTTGCTGTTACAGGAGATCCCAGGGAACCACCCTCCCAACTTCTGGCAGACACAACCTTTGGGCTTTAGAGGCCCCACCTCCCCAACTCCTAGTGCCTGTACTATGCCGATGTTGAGACAAAATCTGGGACAGGCTGAGCCCTATGGCTCTGAGGCAGGGACCACACCTACCACCTTCTCTGAAGCCGGATTGGCACTTCTTCTTCACAGGAGATCCACTAGCCTCATCCTTCTGTCTCTACCAGAGGCTCTTTCAGTGGCAGGGCCTAACAGGCAGTTGGCAAGCATGGACAGGTGGAGTCAGCTAGAGATAGACATCAGGGTGAATTGGGACATTTGCTGACCAACTCCCAGGCCTGGTGCTAGTAAAAGGCAGCCTTGGTGTACAACTTGGTACTCCGCATATGTATCCAAGCCCAGAAGAAACAGCCACAAACTGTGCATTGGTTGTAGTCCCACACAGGTTGCTGAGGGCTAGGTACAGGCAGCATCTGACATTGGCCTGCCCCAGAGTCTTTCCCAAGAGTCCTAGAACCAACACACCCAGTGGCCAGCTTCAGACAATACCAGAGCAGGATGCAATAATCTTCCCAAACAGAATATGTAAAGGGAGGTCTTGGCAGGCATCCAAACCTACTGAGATGAATTCTGGTTTTTGTTGTCAGCACCTACATAGCCTCGCATGCTGTGGTTTGGGTTGGAGCCTCCCATTCAGCCACCCTGAGGATCATTCCCATGCATGAACAGGCCAATAGCAATCAAGACTGAATTATAACAGGAGGGCCCACATAACCCACACACAGGACATTCCTGGAGCTCCTAACTCTGATGACCAAGGAGACTGCACCACTGTGTCCTACAGGACACCTAGTACATAAGGCCACCCCATGAAGCCTGGGAGTCAAAGAAAATCTGTCTTATATATACAAAAAAAAAAAAAAATCCACAAAGAGGCAAGCAAAATGCAGAGGAAAAGAAACAGGCCCAAAATGATAGAACAGGAGAACTCTCCAGAAAAAATAGCTAAATGGAATGGAAGAAGCAATCTAACAGATATACAATTCAAAGTAATGGTTATAAGTATACTCAAAGAAGTAAGTAAGAACTACAACAACATGTAAAAGGGCATAGAAACTATAAAAAGAACCACTCAGAAATGAAGAATGCAATGTCTGACATCAAGAGGGATGGGAGTAAAAGACAGAAAACTGTACAAGAACAACAATTAAAATACATACATACATACATACATACATACATACATAGGATGAAATTGCCCTGACTGGTGTGGCTCAGGGGATTGAGTGCTGGCCTGCAAACCAGAGGGTCACCAGTTTGATTCCCAGTCAGGGCACATGCCTGAGTTGTGGGCCACGTCCCCAGTGGGGGGTGCACAAGAGGCAACCACATATTGATGTTTCTCTCCCTCTCTTTCTCCCCCTTCCCCTCTCTAAAAATGAATAAATAAAATCTTTTTTTAATAAAAGAATACACTGGAAGAAATAAAGAGAAGGTTGAGTGAAGCAGAAGATTGAATCAGCAATTTGGAAGAGGAGGTAAAAAAAAAAACAGCCAATCAGAACAGCAAAAATAAATTATAAAGAATGATACTTTAAGGGACCTTTGGGACAACATGAAGTGTAAGAACATCCATATGGTAGGGGTTCTAGAAGGAGAAGAGAGTGAGTAAGCAGTTGAGAACTTATTTGAAGAAATAATGACCAACTACTTCCCTACCCTGGTGAAGAAAAAAGACACACAAGTCCCAGAAGCACAGAGAGTTCCAAACAAGGTGAACCCATATAGGCCCACCACACTATATATATGTATTTAAAATGGCAAAGGTTACAGATAAGGAGAGAATCTTAAAAGCCACAAGAGAAAGATAGTTACTTACAAGGGAGTTCTCAGAAGGCTGCCAGCTGATTTCTTAACAACATTTCAGGCCAGAAGGGATTGGCATGAAGTATTCAAAGTGGTGAAAACCAAGGACCTACAATCAAGACTACTTTATCCAGCAAGGCTATCATTTAAAATCAAAGAAAAATGAAGAGCTTCCCAGACAACTAAAAAGCTAAAGGAGTTTTATACCACCAAACCAGTATTAGAATAAATGTTAAAGGGCATGCTTTAAGAAACAGAAGTAGAAGAAGGAGGAGAAGAAGAAAAGAAGGAGAAGTAAAAGGAAAAAAAAAACAAAAGAACATAGTTAAAAGAATGAAATGGCAATAAATATGTACCTATCCATAATCTCTTTAAATGTAAATTTCTTGCTTAAGTGCTCTAATCAAAAAGACCTAGTGTAGCTGAATGGATAAGAAAGCACGAGCTATATTCATGCTGTCTACAACAGAGCCACCTCAGAACACCAACAACAACAACAAAACACAAACTAAAATAAAAGGAATGGAAAAAGATACTTTGTTCAAATGGAAATGAAAAAAATAACCTAGGGTAGCAATACTTATATCTGTCAAAATAGACTTTTAAAAAAGGATATAGTAAGAGACAAAGAAGAACACTGCATAATGATGAAGGGAGAAATCTAACAGGAGGATATAACCCCTGTAAACATTTATGCACGTAAATATGGGAAGCAAATCTTGATGGACATAAAGGGAGAGATTGACAGGAATACAGTCATTGTAGGGGACTTTAACACCCCACTGACTTCCATGGATAGATGTTCCAGACAGAAAAGTCAACAAGGACACATTAGACTTAAATGACAGATTAGATCAGATGGATTTAATTGATATCTTCAGAGCATTTCACTCCAAACCAGCAGAATACACATTCTTTGTTCCAAGTGCACATGGAACATTTTCTAAGATAGATCACATCTTAGGACACAAAACATGTAAGTTCTAAGAAATTTAATAAAATCGGGATCATGTCAGGCATCTCCTCTGAGCACAATGATATAGAACTAGAAATCAGAAGAAGAAAACTGATAAACAAACACGTGGAGGATAAATAACATTGTTAAACGATGAATGGGTCAACAATGAGATCAAGGAAGAAATCAAAGTTACCTGCAAGCAAATGAAAATGAACTCACAACATCCCCAAATCTGTGGGACACAGCTCAAGTGATCTTGAGAGGGAAGTTCATAGCATTACAGGCCTATCTCAGGGAGCAAGAAAAGTCTCAAACAATCTTATACTACACCTAAAAACAACTTGAAAAAGAACAACAAGCAAAACCCAATGTAAGTTGAAGGGAGAAAATAATAAAGATTACAGTGAAAGTAAATGACATAGAGACTAAAAATGATTTTAAAAATCAGTGAAATCAAGAGCTTCTTCTTTGGAAAGAGAAATATAATTGACAAACCTTTTACCAGCCTTATCAAGAAAGAGGACCCAAATCAATAAAATCTGAAATGAAAGAAGAGAAGTAACAACTGACTTGATAAGAATATGAAAGATAACAAAATTATTATGAACAACTATATGCCAACAAACTAAATAACCTGGGTGAAATGGATAAATTTCTAGAAATATACTATCCTCCAAAATTGAATCAGGAGGAATCAGAAAATGTGAACAGACCAATTATAACCGATGAAATTGAAGCAGTAATCAAAACAGTCTAGGCAGACAGTAGTCTTGGACTTGATGGCTTCACAGGAGAATTTTACCAAACATTCAAAGAAGAATTAGTACCTACGCTTCTCAAGGTATTCAAAAAACTCAAGAGGAAGGAGGATTTCCAGGCACTTTTTGATGAGGCCAGCATTATCCTAATTCCAAAACCAGATATAGACACTACAGAGAATGAAAGTTACAGGCCAATATCCCTGATGCACATAGATGCCAAAATCTCATCTTCCATCCCTAAACCAAGCTGGCATAAACTTTTATGAGTTAAGTTTTAACAGTCATTAAATAAAGCTTTTCAAAGCTGTAAAATGATTATTTTTGCATATGAATTGCAATGCATCCACATTTTATATATTGGAGATGTATTTTCATTCACTGCATAGATGCAGGCAATAAAATTTCACCATCCAGGCTCCACGGTGAAGGAGTTACCTGGATATTGCAATTACTGACATTCTTCTAACCACTAGAATTTCTATCTCTAACTGATGAATTCAACTTGGCCATCCTCAGATAGTATGAAAAGAACACCTTCATATGCATTTTAATCCCCATAGAATTCTTCAAGGATGTACTTTCCATCTTAATAGCTAGACTACGTGAAATATAAATTTACTTTCCTCTCCTGGTGATTCTTCACAATATTGTTGCATGCTGATCTCCTGGTGCTTTAGCATAGGTACAAGGTAGAATCAGAATCAGTAACATGTCTTCCCTTTGACCTGTGAAAGATGCCTTCAGCAGTTAATGCCTCAAGGACAATAGGGCCAAAGGAAAGTGCCTAATGACTCTCACCTCAGCAACTGCAGTTAGCCACACCCAAACTCTATTTGCACAAGCAGTAGAAATGTCTTATGCCTCCAAGTGTCACAACGAGGAGGCCCAGGTGACTCTTTCCTACGCTCAGCCTGAGACTTGACTTATCTGTCATCACCACCATGCTGCCTAGGCCGCTAATGAGTGAATTCTAATAATAGCCAGTGTGGCTGCTTTGAATGATTGTCCTGGAATTCTTCCTTCATCCCTCAGTTTTCCTTCCATTTTCTTTGTTCTGTCTCCTGTTGCTATTCTAAATTTTCTGTAAAAGCTTGTTTCTGTATACATTACCAGCCCATCACAGAATACACTCCCTTTCAAGTTGGAAATCAAATAATCACAGCATGGTGGATACCATTTTTATGCTTCTCTCTTCTATGTTGTTGTTTTATGACTTGGATCCACAGAGGAGGTTTCATTCTGCCCAAGGAGGAAAGATTTGCTTCCCCCTCCTTTTCAACACAATTGTTTTGAAGTCTAGTGCTGTCCTCAAAGTTTGACAGATCTGAAAGTTTGACCTCAGGCAGGGAAGCAAGTGGTGTGTATGCAGATGTGTGTATATATACACCTATTACCTTGCTCAGTAGTAGGCCCATGTTAAATTAATTTGACAAGATGTTTATTTTTAACATAAGGCGAAACAGAGAAAGGCACCTCTGTGTCAAAGATTTGAAGATAATTAATATTTTTAGATCCAATGGGAAATAGGAAATCAACAACCAGTGATACAGTCTTCTCTCAATTGGGTTCCTCCTATATGGTATTTTACATGAAATGCAAATTAACTTAGCAAGTTCGTCAGCTGTTCCTAGATATGTACTATAATATATAATTTTCTAAAATGATATGTGGCTACTTTAAATGCATCAGAATTCTATACCACAAAATATATTACATTTTGGGGAAAAGGGATTATAAAACAAAATGGATACATTCATTAATTTTTTTTCGTCTGATTGGATTGATGGTGAAAAAGAAAAGCATCTATAGGATTTCACTATGTGAAGGACTGTTTCACAAATGATGCTGCACTCACTGGACCCCAGGGTCATGTCACACAGACATTAAGGATACTACAGTACCGGACGCTGGAGAGTGGCAGAGGGACAGGGACAGGGACAGAGGGAACGAATGCTAAGGCAGAAATACAAAACTGTCAATAGTGGTAAGAGGTAACCACATTACAAACCAGAAGCTTTGGGGGGAAAAGACAAATATTTTCAATATAATAAAAAGGTGAGATTTAGAATGTTCTTTTTCGGGTCTGATTTAGACATCATGGGAAGGAGAAACAGTTATTTGATGGTAGGAATTACGTGAAGAGATTAAAAACAGGACCCCTCAGGCCATGTGTGTTTGGGTGTGGCATTTTGAGCAGTTAGTAGAACTCTTGGGTTCTTCACATTTTCTAACTTGGGCAAAGTAGTTCGATGTTGTGCAAGACTTTGCAGAGAGATGGAGGAGAAAGGGTGGTGTCTGAAGAGGTGACATAGTCCCGGATGCTTCAAAGTTTCTCCAAATTAACATGTTAAAAAGATAACCCAAACAAATAGAAAGTTGCATGCAACTTACATCACAGGCAATATAAAAAAGGTCTTACAAATCAGTTGGAAAATACCAATAAATCAATGCAAAATGGGCCTTTACGAATGAATAGTTCATAGGTAAGGAAAGTCAATTGGCTTTGACATATATCAAAATATTTGACCTCCTTGACAATAAAAAGATTCTAAACAAACAAAAAAAAAAGTTACCCACTAAGTCAACAATGTTAAAATATCAAGGTTGTAGAGAATCTGGTGCTTAGATATTTCTGATGGCAGTTTAATTAATAAGGCATACATGCAGAACAATTTAGCAATATCTGTCGAGACCAAAGTGGTACATACTCTTTGACTTAAGCATTATGGAAGTTATCTCACAGATACATTCATCCATGCCATATTAATACATTGTGTGTGCACAGTCGTGATTTTGAATGGCATAAGTTCAGCAATTACTTAATTATGCATGAATAGAGGACTGCAGTAGAGAATTACAATTTACCCACCAAAGGAACACCATTCATCTATGAAAAAGAAAAAGATAATTCCATATGTACTGGTATGGAAAGATCTTGAAAATGTATTGGTGAGTGAAAAAACAGAGGGTTTGAAAAATGAATGTAGCATGCTAGTGCATGGGGGAAAGGATATGCTCATGTATGTTCACAGAGATACCAAAGAAACACACGCACCAGGATGCTCATTACAAGGTTGCCTCTAGCAAGGGGGGCTAGTTGGCTGGGGAGATTGGAGTGAGAAGACATCTTTTTAATTTAGGCACTTTCATATGTTTTACATTTTAGATCTTATGGTATGGCCTACTCACAAACAGTAATTAAAAACTAAAGGAGTTAGAGGAAAGTGTGGATTTTAAGAATACATTCTGTTGGCATCAGCAGTCCGGTAGCAGTGACCATTAAACAGTAGGCAGAAAAGCTTTCATAGATATTTTGACATCAAATTGACATTACTTGAAATTTTGCCTTATGAATATTCTTTTTTTAAATAAGTTTACTTGTTCAGTTTGATTTTATTTTTTTATTTATATTTAGAGGTAGAGGGGAAGGGAAGGAGAGAGGGAGGGAAATATCAATGTGTGGTTGCCTCTCATGTGTCCCCTGCCGGGAATTGGCCTGCAACCCAGGCATGTGCCCTGACTGGGAATTGAACCGCGATCCTTTGGTTCGCAGGCCTGCGCTCAATCCACTGAGCTACACCAGCCAGGGCATGAATATTCTTAAATAATTCTGGAGAGGATGTTATGACCCCAAGTGCAATAATCCATTACAGCACCTTGGTTACATCCCATTAACAATAAAACATGCTACGTTACCTTTTAATAAAATTTTTAATATGAGAATCTTAGTTGTGTAACCATTTTCCAATTATTAAACAATATATGAATTATATTCACAATCTGTATTTAGAATAATTCAGATCAAAATATGTATTTCTTATAGCAATTATAGATTACAACAATGAAGAATAGATTTCAGATTATGAAAAGAATGGAGAAAAGTCAAAATCTTATATGAGTCTGATGCAACATTTTTATTACAATTAGAAGTTCTCAGTGACCTAATATTTTCGCATTAATGCTGAGTGATAATCTTGAGAAGCATGTATAGCTTGCACTAAATGCCAAAACATTGAAATAAAGAAAAGGCATAAAGATAAAGGAATTCCCATGTGTACCCATTTTACATCAAAATGTTTTTTTTAATTGTGGTGCAAAATGCATAGGAAATTTTATACATTGCATCATCATATACATCATCATATATGACATCTCTTTCTCTTGAGGTGTTATGGTCATTATTTTCACATAATAATTTAGAAACTCATTCACCAGCAACATATCTTAGATATGAGATTCTAGTTGTACATAAGAACTGTTCACCCACTGCTCTCCTCAATGCACCTCAACCTCTCCCTGATTAATGAGATGACATTTTCCTCTTTCATTGGTGTTCCTTTCATTTCTACACTTGCCTCTTGCATCCATCATGCCGCTGACAGAAACAGGCAGTCCTAAAGGGTGTCATAAAGAAAATGGCAATTGAGAAATGGGAACAACAACAAAGATTTCACTAAATAATTAACAGTATTTGATGAGCATCCTAGTGATGTCCAAGTTAATGAACTTGTATGAGAGAAGGATGGGCATTAATCCATGCTTCTTCTCACCTGTTGGAAAAAGATGAAGAAATCATGCAACCATTTAACTATGGCTTATAGATAAAATTTTGGAGAGCAGGTTTACCAAGCGCTGAAAATACTATTCTTCTGAATGCTGTTCATTTTGAAAATGCTATTCTTTTAAACCTAAAGAAAATGATTTCTACTCAAATAACACCAGAAGCTGTTACATCTTCCCTCAAGTTTTCTTACGAAATATTGTTCTCTCATTCCTTTTGCTGCATGATAGCTAGAATATTAAGATTTATTTATCTTCATTATATCATTACACGTAAGTTTTCCACAAGACAAAAGTCAGGTGATCAGATAAGGCCAGGGGCTTTCTGTGATATTTTCAAGTAAACTTCTGTTTGTGTCTGCTCTGCTACCTTGGCTGTGGTCCAGGGGGTTAATTGGCTCTCATTTGCCTAATCTCCTGTAACAGATAATGTTATTACAGAATTTCAGGACTCCAAACTCTCCCATCAGGTAGGAAACATGGCTTTTAATGAGAATCCCTTCATTGTACCTTGTATTTGGCTTCGTTTGAGCCACCTCGATTCCATTTTCTTTGTGAGACATGGATTATTTTTTCTAAAAGCCGTGCTCATTCTAAACCAGGAAACATTTACTGGAGATCATTTTTTTTTTCTGGAATGATTTAAAGTTGAAGAAAGTAAAATTGGGGAGGAATTTAAATTAAGCTGAAATAGCAAGGAGACAAAATTAAATTGGATTTTATAACTTCTGTTTTGCAACTAGGATGATGTCAATTTGTATGTCGAAAGACAAAGCACTAGAGCATTTGCTGTTTTTGAATTTACATTGTTTTCTTCTGTGCTAATAAATCAGTGTATATAATGCACGTGTCTAGATCCTGTATCTTTTATTTATCTAGTTGTTTTTTCATTTAACAAATATTGAGTATCTTCTGTGTTCAAGGCACTTTTAATAAAAAAGCCAACAGAGAAACCCAAAAGGAAATCCTGACTCTAGTGCAACTTATAGTTTTTTTTTAAAGACTTCATTTATTTATCTTTAGAGGGGAAGGGAAGGAGAGAGGGAGACAAATATCAATGTATGGTTGCCTCTCATGCGTCCCTTGCTGGGAACTGGCCTGCAACCCATGTATGTGCCCTGACTGGGAATCAAACTACGATCCTTTGGTACCCAGGCCTGTGCTCAATCCACTGAGCTACACCAGCCAGGGCTGCAACTTATGGTTTGATAGTGATAAATATAAGAAAAAATTATGTCTAGAAGATAAGAGTATGGTATATATGTGGAGTTTGTTTATGATATATAGGAGTATATACATGTCATATATACATATATATTTACCTGTATATCTACATAGGTGTAGATTGTATGTTTCTTTGACTTTTCAAATATATTTTTATTGTACCATGGAAAGTCACATTATAGTTAAAAATTCAAGATGCATAGGTTATTTGTTTTATTAAAGGATGTCAATGATGACCCCTCTGATAGCTTGACATATGAGAAAATTTAAAGGACTGAAGAGGCAAGCCAGTAGCTATATGGAGAAAAGAGTCTTACAAGTAGGGCACAGCAGATGCAGTGGCCTGAGGTAAAAGCATGTTTTGTGTTTAAGGAAAAGCAAGGAGTGACGTTAGTTCAGGGAAATGCTAGATGAAGAGATGGTAGAGATACGGAATGGAATGGGTGAGGTGGTTCTTTGATGTTTCTGGAATGATTTGGGAATGGATTCTTAGTAACAACATGTATAAAATATGGTGGTTGATACACAAAATCAGGGCTATGGAGAAAAGGTAGAAGCCAAAAAATACGTGTATAAGGACTGTATACACGTATGGTTTCTATAGTTGAGTACCAGATTTCTCTCTGAGCTTCCTAGTAGCCAGGGCATAGAGGGAAATAAAATTTTATAGGTCTGGTTAAATAAACCAATACATAAGCAATCATGCATACCAATTATTAAAAGAATTTAAAATGTTTCAGAACTGTTGCTCTTGGTTGTCCTTTTTTCTGCCAAAAATGCACTTTTCCTCTTTCTTTTGATTTTTTACTTTGTTGGTTCTTCAGTTTTCATTAAACAAATTTCCACACATGAGACACTGTGTAATACCATATAATTTTAAACAAGGTTGTAGATTGTAAAATCTTATACCATTTTTAAGTTATCCACTACCGTACTGAGATATTTATGACTTGTCTTGCATACAAAGGATATGTTTATGAGTCAATCCCACAAATCAGTTGGGCAAATCCAGTCTTTGTTTTCATTAGAAATCACATATTAAATACTTCATCTACCAAGCAGAAATTTGTTTCAGCTAATGTATTGATGATCTATTTATATTGACTACCTCTTGTACATTTGAAACCTTTACAGTGAGATTAACATAGTTTTCTTACTGATCTGGTAAATACTTTCTTATGTACTGTAAATTTTTCAGTTAAAATAAACTATAATAACCAGAAATAATTTATATTTTCTTATGCCAAATAATAATTTAAGAAATTTTAAAAATGTTCATTATCTGAGAGAGCTCACCTCTCTGGGAAACCACAAGAAAGTGAAGTTACCTGTCTAAGGCAGTTATTAGCTACCTAATGTATATAAAAGTTAATAAAACCAGTTAGGAATACAGGCAAGTGCAAATTGTATGAAAAGAAGGGTAAGAGGAAAAATACTATGCTAATAATTAAAACTATTCCTTTTAGATAATGAGATAATGAAATTTCAAAAGTTATCTGGGCCCTGGCTGGTGTAGCTCAGTAGATTGCGTGCGAGCCCATGAACCAAAGGATCGCTGTTCGATTCCCAGTCAGGGCACATACCTGAGTTGCAGGCCAGTTCCCAGCAGGGGACGCACGAGAGGCAACCATACATTGATATTTCTCTCCCTCTCTCCTTCCCTTCCCCTCTAAAGATAAATAAATAAAATCTTTAAAAAATATTATCTGGTTATCATATTCTAAAATGGATAGTGACTTAAGCAAGCTGATTAAAAATGGTCTAAAGTAATGCGATAGTAAAAGAAACATACAGACTAGAGGATTTGGATAACAAGAGCAAGAAGATAAGGCAAAAGATGTCCAATAATGTCAATGATGCCAAAAATAATTACTATTGATATAGAGCTATATGGATATATATTTCACAGTGTGGCAGAGTGGCAGAAAGCAATGCAAGCATTTTAGACAATCTCCTCATGTTATTGGGACCACAGTTCCATGTGATTGGCTTTCTTTTTGCAAGGGATGGAAAACTACTGGTATAAGGGTATAAAGAACAAGATGAGATACATTTTCATAAGAGTTGAATATTTCATCATGTTATTTGAATTTGCAAAGTTTGAATTTTTAAAGATGTTATGGTGATAAATTACATGCTTGTTTCCAACACCAAGACTAGATATAATAAACAATTGAGGGTGGACCCATTGATTTCAGGACACTTCATGTACACATAGCGAGGTTTCCTCCTGATGCTCTGACACAGTGCATATCTTATAGGCTAAGTATACAACTTGGTTATTTTATTTTTCAAATACAGTTTCCATTCAGTATTTTTTCTTATTAATTTCACTTGTTTTCTAATGCCAAGTGTCATTTTTATTTCCATTTTACACACAAGGAAACTAAGAGCACTGACCACATCCTAATACTCAAAGGCATTTGAATGTAAGGTGTTAGTGATAAAAGTTTTCAGTCAAGTTGGGGATTTGCAGTACCTCATTGTGTATCAGTGGTTTACATGGGTTTAGTCTGGGGATCAGGAAAGCTGTGATTAGACAATCCAGGTGAGAGCAGCTAGGGCCTTTATCAGTGGCTAAAATGGAAGTTAGGGATTTAGGGGGGTGAATGCTTTAGGAAATATGAAAAAATGGCAAGCAGGTGAAAGGCACCATATTTTTTGGAGTATAAGATGCACCCCGATTTGGGAGGAAAATGGGGGTGCATCTTATAGTCCAAATGTAGCCTACCTGGCTTGCCATGGGGTGGGGGCGGTGGTGGAGCAGCGTCACAGGTTATTAAATATTTTACCATATTTTTTGCTTCAAAATTTTTCCCTATTTTCCTCCTCTAAAACCTAGGTGCATCTTATGGTCTGGTGCATCTTATATTCCTAAAATATGGTAAATGGGTACAAAGAAACTACTGAATATATGACATCAATGAAAATCAGATGTAGAGGGGTTTGATATAAAGCAATTGGGTTTGTATTTAGGGGGTGATTAGAAGGTAGCTTCATAAAAATCTCCTCTAAAATTGGAAAATATAATTGAGCTTAGGCTGGATATGAAAAAGCAGAAGTGGGGAGATACATCTATGTGTATTTATCCAGAGTTTACCATGAGAACAGAGTCACGGAAAGAAAACAAATTCGACCACTGAAGAACCAAAAACTTAAATGAATCTGGCCAAGGAATAGCTTCATATACTGGATATATTTCCTGGGCAAAGATACAGGGTCTCCTCTCTTAGTAAGCAAGGGATAAATAGAACAAATGCCACCATCTTTTAAAATGTAACCTTTTCAAAGCTACAATTTATGATTTATATTACTGGATATGATATTCTGTTGAGAGACATCTTGTATGAAACAATTATATAGATTGCAAAATGGAATATGCATGTATAAATGTTTCTGAGCATGTGTATGCATAAAAGAGGGAGCAAGGCAAAGAGCGAATGCAAGTGAGTGCAAGTTTTAAGTATTTTAAAACTACAGGCAGGTTATAACATCATAATCATGCAAAAAGAAATGTTCCAGTAAAGGTATACGAATTTATGTGGTGGACATATAAAAAATGTATAATGAGACTGGGGAACAAGTCAAAACACTTGAGCGGAAGCAGAATAATCCTATATGAAACAGATGAAATATTCCAAAGTCACCTTGAAATAAATATAAAATTGGTGTTGACAGCTGAACAGTGATAGGAGTCAAGGTATTATGCTGCTGTGAAATCACAAAAGATGCAATTGATATTTTAATCTAAAAGATCATGTCAGAGGAAAAAGCCTGAAACTGGGAATTGTTCTTAAAAATAAAGCTGTATCTTTGGATACATGTCTGACTTCATTACTTTGCGTTTTGAATCCTCATATGGAAAATAATAAAAATGTTATCATTTCCCAGTTTCTTATTTTTAATTTAAATTCTGAAAATGAATCTCAGGGTTTTTTTAATATAAAAGAACCTAATGCTCTTGGAGATCATGCCATTAAATTTTAAAAATATTCACGATGTTTTTATTGTTGCAACACCCCTTTTCATAAAAAAAATGAAATTAATTTTTTGAGTTTTCAATAATAAGGTATTTGTATGTGTGCGCGCACGTGTGTGTGTTTTAAAGAGCACTCATTATGTTTTGTCTCTTAAAATATTTTGTTCCAGTTTTCCTAATCTGGAAGAGAGTTCTGTATTCCCCTTCTTAGGCTTTGAAGCGGGTCATGTGACTCCCAGCCTACCAACTCCCACATTAACCCAATGAAACATTTGGAATATTTTAATTATTTTATGGCCTGTAATCTCCTTTTTCAAAGCTCCCTACATTTTGCTTCACAGGCCAGCATAATCTTCCTTTAAAAATATACTGTGTGAGTAACTAGTTAATGTCTTTTTTTCACCAATTGCTGGCAGCTTACCTTAAAACTGCATATGTTTAAATAGTAAGCAACAGTAATATCGAAGGCCAAAATGATGCAAGCAAATGAAGTAAAAGTGACAACAGTTTTGTTGTGGCCAATTTTGTAAATATTATTTTAAACTTTCCAGGGGTGAAGAGAAAAAAGAAGACACAGAATTTTATGTAGGATTCAGCAAAGAAGTATACCTTCCTCACTGATTTCAGTAGATTACCCCAGAGCCCTTTCATTCCAAAGCCTCAATTTTCCCTTCTGTACCCTGAAGATAAAGCCAGCCTTGCTGTGCTAGGAGAAATAGTCTGATAGCTTGGTCACAGACACTCGAGCACGCTGAACACTGGGCCATTCATCCAGGAGTAACTTGCCTTATATTAGCTCAGTTCCACAAGGCCTTGTTTTGCAGATGATGATGGTGGCAGTGATGGTGGCGATATGATGATGGTGATGATAGTTAACATTTATTGGCAACTTAGAATAAGCTACATATTATGCTACGTATTTGCCTGACTCAACTCTTTTCAGCCTGAAAACAGCGCTATGAGATGTGTATGTTTTAAATTCCCATTTTATGCTGAGTAGATCTTGGAGAGGTTGAGTGAGTTTATGTCCACACATGTAATAAGAATCTGCTATATGTTTATATACGGTGCACATTGGCCTCATAATAATAAATTTGGGAAGGCTGCCTTGATTTCTTAAGTCCACCCGCTAGTATAGGTATTTAATTGAGAGTAATAAATTCAGAAAGGCAGACTTACATGGTTGCAACATATGAAATAAAGTCTGAATAGATTTCAGGAATACTTTGAAAATATAGGGAGCAAACCATACTTATTTGTTTTTTTTTGTTTTCTTTCCTTTTAGAAGAGCAAGCATAGCATGTTTCTGAAAGTTGTCTGCAGTTTATCTAGTTATATTGTTAGCACCCAGTAAATTTTGGGGGTAAAGTCCGCCCCGATGCGCTGCACCACTTGAGTACACAGAAAGATATTAGTGAGAAATATTAGAAGACCCGATTTGAGTTTGACAGTCTCCATTGAGGTTGCTGCAGTTATCTATCCACATCTCTCGGTTCTGTACAAAAGCAGCATCTTAAACGATGCAGATAAATAATAGTGACATTTTAGCTCCCTTTGTAAAGTTGAATTCCTAAAGGTAGGAGAGAGCCTTTCATGCTTACATTACCGTGACAAACTGAAAGAGATAAATTCATAAGGGATGGGACTCGATGTGGGAGTTAGGGGATTAATGCTTAGGTGCTTCTTCCAATTTATTTCTCCTATTATATGTGTTAAAAATATATACCATATGTCATGCAGCACGTTTTAATCCCATCAAACTTTCTCACACAATTCCTCAGGGGATGCGTTCTTGCTGCCAAGTTTTCACTGCTAGGATGCTGACTTAACTATGCCTTTGCAGAGAGCTTCATGGTTTATTTTATGATAACATGTTGTTATAACTTCTCCAGCTGTAATTTCTATAAGGAAAATTAGTCCCAGGGGCATTTATGTTGAGAGCAGTATGCTTAATGGTGACGGAGAAGGATAGAAGTATTTCCAGAAAGCAATGTATCCTTCATTTGTTTTCATAGAACAGAAATTCCTTTGACGGGATTTGTGAAAGACTTTATTATACCCAGCATTTAAATTCAGTCC
This sequence comes from Anoura caudifer, assembly GCA_004027475.1. Classification (NCBI taxonomy): domain Eukaryota; kingdom Metazoa; phylum Chordata; class Mammalia; order Chiroptera; family Phyllostomidae; genus Anoura; species Anoura caudifer. The sequence goes on from PVKU01002734.1 coordinate 152,019, forward strand.
TTGAACTGGGGCTTTCCCAGATCATTTAAGGGTCAATTTCGGAATAGTTCTTGTGTCCTATGTCACTTTCCAGTGAAGGAGCAAATAGAGAGGAAACTATTTGCTTTTAGTAATATTAAGTATACATGAGTGTACAGCAAGTGACACAAAACCTGCATGCAATTACCCTAAGAAGAATTTCCTTTTTGCCATTTTTTTAAATTGCTGAATAACAATGAATGTTGTTAGGTAAAGAAGGACAGCTTGAACAAATTTTCACTTGAAAAAGCAAAGAAGCTTAAAACTTTACCCCAAGAATTAAAATTAGGTTACCTTCATTTTTCTCTCTGTGCTGATTTAGTTTAAATCCCATAATATCCTTGAAGCTTTTACTCATTTTACACATCATTGTTCACCTGACTCAGGCTGGGGTCCCCCTGATATTTGATTTCACAAATCAGGTGTCACTACAAGCTTTCCTTGACTGAAGTCAGCGAATATAACAAAGTCAAAGTTATTTCTTTGTAGAAATGAAGTTGTTCCTAAATCTATGTGCCCCGTTTCCAATCAAGGGCTCTAATTGTAATGACATTCCCCCCCACAGAGAAGCTATTAACATTTATGGGCTATATTAAGAAGAAATAATAAACATACGTAGGCACAATTCCAGAGGTGTTCTTTGGGTTTCCTTCCTATTGGAAGATAGAGCAGAAGTGGGGTCAGCTTTGCGAATGGCATATCCTTATTAAGCTAAATCTGCTTGATATGGCACAAATGCCATCTTTTAAGTTCTCCCGTGGGACTTAATGAATGCAGGGATGCAAACTAAGGAGTTATTCATGCCATAACACCACTTGCAGTATATTGATGGTAAATATCAAACAATTTGCTTCTCCCCTTCCCCACTATCCACCCCATAAAGTTTGCACATATTAGAGCTCAGCTTCTCTTTGTCAGACTCAAATTGGATTTCTTTTGCTATCAGCTCTAGGCTCAGACTTCTATGACCCTAATTTGGCAGCACTTCAAGGAGTTTATGGTTGTAAGCCTTTTCTATTTCTAACAAAAAAGTACAGCTGAAATCCACCTAGCAATAGTGAATTCTGTTTGAAGTTTCATTTTACAAAAGATATCATGCATTCTGAGCTCATTTAAAGAGTTATTTCTACTGTTTCTGTACTGAGTAATCAGTACATTTGAATTCAAATGGCAAGGCCGTTGGTTTTTTAAAAGTATACGTTATGAGTTTCCACAACCTGATGTTGTAGTCAAACTTGGGGCAGAAACCAAATTTAGTATAAAATATGTGCTATACTGTAAGATAAATATTATATTTCTCCAAGCCACTGTTTGGCTAAGTTAAAGAAATCTATTTCAGAAATAAAAAAAAAATAAGATTAATCATGATTTTATATGTAACTTGTTCTTGGTAAACTTATAATTAGGAAATCAGATTTCAAAATTATGTTACTACTGGAAATTCTCACATGATTTATATATCAAAATATAGCCAAATGCTTAAGATTGCCTGTATTACTGTGAGAAATAAACAGTAAATTGAGGTTACGGCTTCTTGTGAAATACAACCCATACATGGTATCATAGACCATTTTGCATGTCGCATTTCTCACTAGAGGAGTTGTAATGAGGGGATCCAGTAAAATATTGATTAATAAGTGCTGAGGGGAAAAGCATGTTTCTTATTAAGCTGTAATTAAAATTGAATGTCACTATATTGCCAAGAGGGTTTTTTTTTTGTTTTTTTTTTTTTAATAACTCTTTCCATGCTGATTTTGGGATATGCCATTTGGGGAATTTGTTTTCTGATTGGATCCATGAAAACAGCAACACAGACGATAGGAAAAACCAAAACAGAGACGTTAAAAGGGTACCATCGCAGTTTACATCATACAAATTCAGAAGTAAAGCAAAAAGAAGATATTGCATTATGGTCTGTTTTTCATGAGACTTACATTTGCCTTTAAAATAAAATGAAGCCACAGACTGGGGCTTAAGAACATGCATTTTTTTTTTAATTAAAGTATGGTTGACATACCGCATAAGATGTTAGTTTCAGGTGTATGACCTAGTGATTCGACATGTATGCACTTTACAAAATGATCATCAAAATCAGTCTAGTTGCCAAATTTATTAGAATGTTATTGACTATGTTCCCTATGCTGTACAGTATATCCCCATAACTAATTTATTTTATAACTGCAAATATGTACCTCTTAATCCTCTTTGCCTATTTTGCCCATACAACCCAGAAGTTCCACTTTTGGGCACTTATCAGAAGAATTGAAAACATTAATTCAAAAAGATATCTGCACCCCCATGTTAATTACAAGTTATTTACAATAGCCAAGGTATGCAAGCATACTAAATGTTCATCCATCCATTGATGGAGATCATAATTTATCTGTCTGGTATTCTACTTTCCTGTCTTGTTACCCTTGAAACTCCAGTTTCCTTATCTGGAAAATGGAGGGTATAAAATTATCTTTCCATTTCAATAATTGCATTGCTAATTAAATGGTTGCGAATTATTTGTGTGCTGTCTGACATATAATAAGCACCCAGGAAATATAAGCTAATAGCATTATTTTTTCCTTTTTATTGGGTTTATTGGGGTGACACTGGTTAACAAAATTATACAGGTTTCAGGTGTACAATTCCACAACACATCATCTGTACACTGTACTGTGTGTTCACCACCCAAGTCAAGTTTTCATCAATCACCATTTACCCCCCTTTACCCTCCTCCACCTAACCCTTGTCTCCCTTTTTCCAGAAATCACCGCATTGTTGTCCATGTGCATGAGTTGTCTTTTTAATGTTCTTATTTATTGATTTGAGAGAGAGGAAATCATTGATTTGTTGTTTCACTTATTGATGCATTCATTGGTTCATTCTTATATATGCCCTGACTGGGGATCAAACCCACAGCCCTGGTGTACATAAGTGGCACTCTTACCAACTGAGCTACACAGCCTGGGCTGTGTCCTTGAGTTTTTTTCTCTTTTTCTCTTTTTTGCTTAATGCCTCTCCCCCACCTCCAACACTCTCCCACACCCCAACAGCTGTCAGCCTGCTCTTTCTCTGTGACTTTGTCACTATTTTGCTTGTTAATTCATTTTGTTCATTAAATTCCGCATACAAATAAAATAATATAGTACTTGTCTTTCCCTGACTGGCTTATTGCACTTAGTGTAATGCTGTCCAGAGCTGTTGGTGTTGTTGCAAAGGGTAAGATTTTCTTTTTTTTATCTTTGGTGGCATAAGAACCCCTGTAGAAATCCATGTGGTGATCACCAAACACTGCAGCCTTCTGACTGCTATTCTGATATTGTTTTATATGCACTTTGTTCTTAATATGCTATTTAGTTTATTTAACAATGGCAGTGGGTAGATGTTGGATTCTGCTTTATTTTGTTTTGTTTAAAAGGAAAATACTTTCTAGGACATTTAAAGGTCTCAATCTTTTTTTTTTTAATTTTATTTTAATTGCTGTTCTTATACAGTTTTCTGTCTTCTACTCCCATCCCAGCCCACCGCCCCAGCCCTCCCCAGCTCCCTCCCATTTCCACCCTCCCCTAGCTTTTGTCCATGTGTCCTTCATACTTGTTGCTCTAATCCCTTCCCCTTTTCCCTGGATATTCCTATCCCTCTCCTCTCTTGTTCTCAATTTCAGTGTCTTTGGTTATATTATGCTTGTTTGTTTGTTCTGTTAATTAGGATCCTGTTAAAGGTGAGATCATATGGTATTTGTCTTTCACTGCCTGGCTTATTTCGCTCAGCATAATGCTCTCCAGTTCGATCCATGCTGTTGCGAAGGGTAGGAGCTCCTTCTTTCTTTCTGCTGCATAGAATTCCATTGTGTAAATGTACCATAGTTTTTTGATTCATTCCTTTACTGATGGGCACCTAGGTTGCTTCCAACACTTGGCTATTGTAAATTGTGCTGCTATGAACATTGGGGTGCATAGGATCCTTTGGGTTGGTGTTTCAGGGTTTCCAGGATATAATCCTAGCAGTGGAATTGTTGGATCAAAAGGTGGGTCCATTTTTAGTTTCCTTAGAAAATTCCATACTGCTTTCCATAGTGGTTGTACCAGTCTGCAGTCCTACCAACAGTGCACTAGGGTCCCCTTTTCTCCACAACCTCTCCAACACTTGGTGTTTGTTGTTTTGTTTATCTTCATAAGCAAAGGTCTCAATCTTAAGTTGGCCCACGTGCACATTATTTTATTTTAAATTTTATGATTATTGTGACTCCAAACATCAGGGACCCATAGTTCTAATCTTCTAACCTTAAGTTATTCATCCAGCCTTTTCTTGAAAATCCCATAAGACATAACTCTTGAGACATGGAGTTGAATACTTCCGTTTGGCAATTGAAATTATAATTTCCACTTCTTTGTCCCAATTCATTCTAATTGGGATTTAACTTATAGGGTAATTTATTTTGCCATATTGTAGAGGAAACAGAGAAATGAAGAGCAAATGGTTAAAACTGACATAAAATTTCAATAGCTAACTGAGGATAAAGCTCTAATTGGAAAGACTTGAGCGGCATAGATAAAGGTGAGTGAACAGCATCCTAACCTAATTGACCAGATAGGGTGTAGGTAAGAATCACTGTAAAAGGGTGACCGGGTTTCCATTCCAGTTGTACAATATTTAGCCCTTCATTCTTTTGTTACATTCCAGGACATAGATATTAAATTATGAATTAAGAGTCCCTGATTTTTCACCTGTTGGCTGGTTGAAAGCACAATTACCATTCTGACTTAACATGAATGTCATCAGAAGATCAAAGCCTGAAGAAAGAATCAAAAAATGTGCTTAAATGGATAGTGCTCATTGAAAAGAGAATTTCCTGCAGTAGAGAGTGTGCATTTGTACCTGAGCATTGTTGTGTATTTGTACACACAAACACAATCCCAGGATTAAAGAATGTTAGCAAAGATGAGAAATATCACACAAAATATTCTATCATTTTAGATTCATTTATTTGTTTATCTATTTTTATATTATACCTACTTTTTTACTCTTGTGTGCAGCTCATTTTTATAGTTGGAATACAAATGTATAAATATGTATAATGAATTTAGTAAATGAATGAATCTTTATTTTATTATAGTACCATAAACTTTTTTTTCCAACTTGAAATGGGTCTTCCTAAGTATGGTTTAGTGTTGTTTCAATGACTGTAAGTTCACATCCTTCCGTGAGCTCCCATTGTTGCCTTTCAAGTGGCTTTGACTTTTTAACTACAACCATTTATGAGCACATAGCATCTTCAATATTTGAATTTGTAATAGGGATAAATTATAGGCCCAAAGATATCCATTCAGGCTCTTTACAAATGCTTTTTTTCTGACTTTTCAAGAGTTGCAACTGATTCCATGTCCTAAGCTAAGTTCTTGATCTTGGAGACGCATTGTTCCTTTAGAAGAACCTCCCCAATTCAGTAAACTGTCCTATTATCCACCTTGTTGCTCAACTTAAAAATCTGACTTGTGACTTTTTCTGTGTTCCACACCCCAACCTCCTGCCCTTGGAATTTATCATTAGGTTTTATCTTTCCCACTTCATTGTGGTGACTTCTATTGCACTTAGAGTAAAATCCATGTTTCTTTCTTTTTACCTTTTTTTATTATTGTTCAAATTCAGTCATCTCCATTTTCCCCCCACTACGGCCCCCTGACCCACCCATCCCCACCTCCCACCCTGGATCCTATTCCCTTTGCCTTTGTCCATGTGTCCTTTATAGGGGATAGACCTTCCCCTATTTTCCCCCATTATCCTTCTCCCCAACCCTCTCTGGTTACTGTCAGTTTCTTCTTTATTTCTACGTCTCTGGTTCTACTTTGCTCACTTGTTTGTTGTATTGATTAGGTTCCACTTATAGGTAAGGTCATATGGTATTTGTTTTTCAAGGCCTGTCTTACTTCGGTATAATGCTCTCCAGTTCCATTCATGCTATTGCGAAAGGTAGGAGGTCCTTCTTTCTTTCTGCTGTGTAGTATTGCATCTGTAAATGTACCACAGTTTTTTGATCCACTCATTTACTGGGGGGCCCTTACGTTGCCTCCCGTACTTGGCTACTATGAATTGTGCTGCTATGTGATCTCCATACTGCCTACCTCTCTAATTGGAACTCTCTAATTCCCAGCCATACAGTGCAAATAAACTCTCTTCTACATACTGTCTTATGTGTTTAGGATGTCTCTCTTCCTGCATGCTCCTATTCTGGGTTCTTATTCTTCAGGGATCAATTTTAACGTTCCATTTTTAGAGAGGCCTCCCTCAACTAGCAACCAAACTAGCTAGTCTTCCTTTGCGTATTACTGACCCCTTCTTTGGTGCCATTTTTGTAACACATAATATTAAATGTATCTCTGTTGGTTTATTTGATAAATATCTCTCTTCATAGTTGATATAACTGCACAAAGGTTGCTACCATGTCTGCTTTTGTTTACCACTGTATATGCAGTTCTAAATATATTATCTGCACCCTGGATTATAGTGATTCAGACTGTGTTTGTATCCTGGATTCAATATGCATAAACTGCCATCCTGTGGTACAAATATAAAATGGGCATAATAATAAAATCTAATATATGGGATTTTCTAGGTATTAAATGAAATTATTCATATAGAGCTATTAGCAGAGTGCTTAGCACAGTGTAAGTTCTCAAAACATATTAGTTACTATTATTGTTTTTCTAATGGGCAGTCATCAAGTATTTGTTGAGTGAGTGCAAGAATGAATATGTTTTATTATATAAATAATTAGCTAATTGCCTCCTTAGTTTATGAATGTGTGATTTCCACCACCATCTTCATTGCATTGATTGTCATTCCTTTGTGTTTCTAATATACAAAATAATCCTCATCATTATTTCCATCATCATCATCATCATCATCATGGTTTTTACTTTTCTTATTAGTGATTATTAGAGGTGTAAAATTTTCCCATCTACATGACTTTTGATAAATAACTCATATTTCTTTTCTCTTCATTAATGTCTTAATTGTGAGGTCATCTGTTCAAAGATGTGTTCAATGCAATGTCCAACAGGCTCGATTGTTAAAGCAGTCAGAAATACAACCCACATTAACTTTCACCCCAAATAATTAAATCACAGGGACTTCAATTTTTATGTAAAAGTAAAGTAAGTGCCAGTTATTAAAAGATTGAGTGGCTATGAATGTAATCCTTTGCTGATAATTAGTTTAGCATAAATTATTTAGAGTTGTTTTTCTCCACTAGATGTTCCAGAAATATATGATAAGATTAAAGGTCATTGATCCACTCTCTGTTACCAGTGGCCCCAAAGTATTCTGTTCATATCATATTGCCATTAGTAACAAATCATACTGTATTACAGTTGCTTATGTATTTGCCCCTCCCATTATAGAGCAAGCTCACTGAGAGCAGAATCATTTTGTATTCTTTATACACCTATGTATCTGGAAAGAAGGAAATAAAGAATGAAGGAAGGATTGAATTTCGTACATTTGTTACTAATGATATTACCTTTATTATTTCTCCCAAATAAAATAATTTTAGTGACTATAAGCAGGGAAAACAGCAGTAGGAAGCTAGTTAATACTCAGTTACTATGCAGAGGATGACACAGAAGTGTTTCAGTTGTCTTTGACATAATTCTCAGTATGGATCTCAAAATATCCTCTCATGGAGATGAGGAAAGAATTGAAACTACAAGCCTTGATTATGATATTTCTAAAAAATTTGGCTGATTTGATTCTGACCATCTTTCAATATATTCAGGCATGCTGTGCAGAACCGAAAATAATCCCTAGTCAAATCATAGGCTTAGGTTAAAGGGATAAGTCAAGTTTGTGGTTTTACCTGAGGTAAGGAAGCATTAAGTCTCCTTATCCCATCTCACCATCACTATTAGGCTAGGGATAGAACAGACACTGAATGGAGGAGACACTGTAAGGAGGGAAGAGGATATAGCCCAGGGAGTGAGTAATTGGTCTCTATTAAAATTACTCTAGACTTCATGTCAAGATGGAGGCATAGGTAGAGACACTTGGCCTCCTTGTGCCACCACAAAAAGAATTACAATTAAATCTCAAGATAAATAACACCCAGAACTGTCAGAAAATCAAGCTGTGTGAAAGTCCAACAACCAAGTACTTAAAGAAGCCACATTCATCCAGATGGGTAGGAGGGGTGGAGACACGGAGATGGGGAGACAGGTGGAAGGGCACCATATGGCACAGAAAGGCAGCGGTGGCAGGGTTACAGACATGGGCAGTCCCACGTTCATGTGTGGTGGGTGAAAGTCAGGAAGGATACATTGGGAGTGAGTGATCCCAGCCCCAGGCCAGAATGCACAGCCCAGGGTTCCAGCACTGGTAAAATAAAGCCTCGTAACTTCTGGCTGTAAAAACCAGTAGAGGTTGGGGCAGTGGAAGAAACTGCCAGATTTTCAGGGAACTCCACTTAAAGGGCCTTCATGGTCTTAAAACATGCAAACCCACCCACAGTGGGATTCAGCACCAGGGCAACAGCTGGAAGGGCATCTGTCACATATAGGGAATGGGTGAAGTGACTGGAAACAGGGCGAGTGCCAGGCAAATCTCCGGAAGGGAAGCTTAGCTACAAACTTTTCAATTACCTAGAGAAGTTTAAATAATCTTGAATTAATATATGCTTGTTAGTCTAAATTCTTGAATTAGAAATGAACTGCAGTACAGTGGTTTTTCAACAATATGATTTATGTATTAATGTTAGGTGTACAAAGAATATATGTGCTTGGATTGACCCCAAAGTGTATTACATTTATTTGGGGTTGTTGATATTTTTATTTTGTTACTTAATTTGGCACTTATAGTACATTTTGTAAGAGTCAAGTAGGAAAGTGGAACCCTGGAGGGTTCTAATAATACAACAGTATTATGCACTTTCCACAAAACAGAAGTTGAATAGAGTATACAAATATCCTTATATATCGATAAAATAATTTGTATCCATCATAATCAGATCAAGTATCTAGGCAGACATGTTATAATAATCTTTTTAACTGCATTCATTATACACACAAAAAGAATCTATATTATAGAATCAGGTTTTGAATGTACATATTTTATCTCCTTTCTAGCAAGAATGTACAAGCAAGTTTTTGTGGATATCAAATTGGTATTGTTGCTAGTAGTTACCCTTTAAAAATACCATTTATCCCCATTTTTGCTTGCTTAAAATATACTTTAATAAGAGAGTCTATTCAGAATTACCATATAAGGAATGCATGTGTTTAAATAAATGTGAAATAAACATAAACAATTAATATATGTGACTGGACTGAAGGGAATGTCTAACTGATGTCTTTAAGACTAAACAGCCCATTAAGGAATTATCTTTCTGTTTGTACTTCACATAATTGTCAGTTTATTTAAAAGGTTGTGCTTAATTAGAGGCCATTAGTGGACATGAATTACCAAAATCATTTAAAGATCTAAGTCGTGAACTTCTCATGAGGGAGCCAAGGCTTTGCAGTGCCTGTTTATGGTAGGTACGCCCTCCAACAGGACCCAGTTGGACACGCTGATCCCAAACTCAGTGAACTTGTCAGTGCTGATGTCCTTACCCTGCATGCTACTAATTGGAGTGGATCTGCAGAGATGCAAAAGAGCTGGAAGTGGAACCCTCGGATAGCTCTTGGGAATTACTGCGCCCTTCCTTTCAGAACCATTCAGAGCCCATTTGATAGAGTCAGAACTCTAGTCCCTGGCACATAAAACAGCCCCTATTGTTCCATCTTTCTGAGTTGCCCTAAAAAAGAAAACAACATTAAGTGGATGGAGTATAAAAGTTCTTAAGCTAATTTTTAGGAGAAAATAGGAATGAGGCACCACTGATCTTGGCACAGAGAAGGTTTCAACCTTAGGGACTTAAATATGTGGATTTACTCATTTGTCTTCTTTTACTGCAAATGTTTGGCTCATCTAAGGCCAGAAGCCAGGAGGAAGAAATCAAATAGCAAATGCATTCATTATGGTTTTGCCATGTGATTCTGTTGTCAACATTAATTGTTTAAAATAAAGCTATTGCATTTCATATGGGGTATTGCATTTCCTCTTTTTCTCGCTCTCTTCCTTCCCCCACAAAAAACAATATATATTTTGGGGGTGAAATTAAAAATAACAAGTGATATAATTTTAAATTTATAAGTACACATGGACTTCACAATTTAACATAAGGACTGATTTCTAACATTTTAATTCATGAATACGTTGCCATTATTGTAGTGGGATAACTTTATATTAATATGCCTTTGATTTAGTTTTTAGCATTTGACTTTGTTAGATTTTAGATTTATCTGTTATATGAAAATGCCCATGAAAAGATAAAATGTGCATTTTTTGTATTTTTTTCTTTGTGTGAGCATGTCATTTTAATGGTTTAAAGTTGTTCCGCAGTGTTTACTAATGGTATGGTAAATATCAAAATATTTTCATTAGCAATAAAGGTGAACTGTATTAGAAGAGATCCCCGATTATGACCTGACAGGTTGATGTGAGACACAGAGACAAAAATGAATAAGCAAGCCCTCTTCTCATCAGCAACCATGACTAATATGAATTCACTGCCTTTAAAACTAACCAATATTAACAAATAGATGGCAGGTTTTAAAATCACCAAAGAGGAGCACAATTGGACATATAGATTCAGAGTTATCACTGTATACTTGGAAATTAAAGGGAAAGTAGGCCAAAACACATACCCTGGAGGGGATCTCATTAGGACCACCGTTGTTTGTTTGTTTGGTTTGTAAACAGGTATGGAAGGAATGCGATGGGCAATGAATGAGGCAGAATGCAATGGTGTAGAAATATAGTTCATATATCCAGGATGGTGTGAAATGTCTACTCTCATGCTGTGCATACAGGAATATCAATTGGCATGAACCCTTTGGAAGCCATTTGGCAAAACATATGATACTCTTTAACCCAGCGATCCTCCTTTGGATATTCAAGCTAAAGGTAAAATGAGAAATTCAAACAAAATATATATAAAATGACTCGCTCACAGTATACATATTAAAATGAAAGTTAAAACAAATTAAATATCTATAATATTATGATGCATTTATAGAGTGAATATATATGTAGCTACTAAACAAATAATACAGGGGTGGGCAAAACTAGATTTACAGTTGTATGTGAAACAGTGTGGTTTTGTATTATTATTATTTACTAATTATTGTACTATTTATTAATAATAATAATTTTTTATTATTTTTTACTAATCCCTGGTTTTGCTAATCCCTGTACTTAATGAACAATGCATGTTATATAATATGAATGGATAATATGGAAAATGAATTTTGCTTCTTACAGTACATTCCAATTATGAAAATATTTAATGCTATGTTTTAGGTGCAGCATCCAGAACCCATTCAAATTAGTGTAATAAAAGTGTTTTTATTATGAGAATGCATGAAATTTGGGTTTAAAACTAGAAGGAACGCTAAAATTAAGTTCTAGGGACTTTCTTGTGTTCTGCAATTCTTTCCTTATGGATCTCTCTGTTTTTTTTTTACTTTTTCTAAGCTTCTCCTTGTACATCGTCTTCCCTCTTATCTCTCTAGGACTAGCTTTCTCTATGTATTCACAGTTTTTTTCCCATTATAACTTTGAATTACACGTAATCCTCACAGCATCTCTGGCCTGCGTCTACCTTAGGCCTGTGTTTCAACTCAGAGAGGAGGAATCTAATTAGAGCAACTCATCTTTTCTCATAAGACAAAGGCATGGGTTATTTGTCACTCGGTGCAGGGGCCATGTTGCATCAATAGGTCACGGCTGGCCTGGGCATGAGGGCACATAAATGAAGACATGGCGCTTTCTCTCCAACTAATTTTTTTATCACTGCCTATCCTAGGACCACAGTCTCTAAACTTTTCTGAAGATATCCCATCATTTCACCAAACATGCTGTTAGCCTGCCTTTTCTTCTTAGAATTGCATCGCTGAATTCATGATTAATCTGAAAGTTCCATCTCTTGCATGCCCCTATGAAGGCCCTTTCTGACTCCCCGAGGAAAAGTTGACACCCACCTAGTGTTCTGTTTATGGCTGTATTAAAGCCCTATGCCTGCGCAGTTCAATTAGGAGAATGATGTACCAGAACTATTGACTATAAAGAGCATGCTTTTGACACCATTCTGTTGAGCAGTTAAAAAAAAAAACCCTATGAGATAGTAAGTGTATTAACATCATAACACTCAACTTGGGGCAAAAACAGCAGGTATAAAATACACACAAAAATTTTACAAACATACAACTCGAGCAAAATTGTGTTCTAACATTCTCACACATGAAAACTATCCAAGTATCATTTCTTAGCTGTATTATTTTTTTCCTACATGAGCCCTCATGTCAATGGTGGAAGAAGTGTTTTTAAAGCAACCGCGCCATCCGCTAAACACTGGAATAACACAGTTTTTATTGTTTACATGACTCCGTACCTTCAATGACCATTTCAAGCAAATGAACAAGCACTACATTTTGTTTCGGCGGTTTCCTCGGGCACACTGGTTTCACTCAATGCCATCCGTAAATTGGTCAGATCAGACCGAACCAAAATTTCAATTTCCACAACCTGATTGGGAACTTTGAAACTTCTCTTACCTCACAGGACCCACAAACTGACTTGGGGCTTTGTTACTAAGGCCAGGTTGTAGCTGTGGACCCAGGAGTCAGGAGCTCGGTTTTCTACTTCTTTGCATCAAATCTTCTCTTGAAAAGGCTGCATGCATTATTGAAGAATGGCAGGGAGGTACCTCAGTGAAGTGTTAAGTACTTGGTTCACTGGGTCCTATCAGCAGGTAGGGCCTGAGGGGAGCTTGTTTATCCAGCAGAACGATCTCATTATGAGAACAGTGATGTAGTATAGTTTACTTCATCCCCCGAAGCCATTCAAAGAAGAAACTGAGTGAATGATATTCATCCCAGACACTGTATTGTGCTATTATAACTTGCAATAACTGGCAGAATATTAGAATAGAGATCAGGGACCAAAGCTACTCCATTGAAAGAAGTTCTGAAATTTCAAAGCTGTTAAATTATTCAGCATTGCCCAATTTATGGAATAAAAGAATATGTGATTGACTATATTATAGTACAGTAATGGAAATAAAGATAATTTATAGGTTTCATAGATTTCCCAGTAAATATTTATTTCTCATAATTGCATGGCACCCAAGTGAGTCTCTGTATAGGCCAGCGTGGCCTTCCTGTCAAATACAAAGCCAAGAACTTGCCTTTGAGAACTAGGGAATAATAAAAGAAGAAAAATTTAAAAAGAACTTTAATGAATGAACACTGAAAAGAACCCACAACACTGCCTTGTTTAGCTTTGGAAACACCCATAAATTTGGGGAAAAAAATTGGGGGGCAAAAAAAAGTATGAGCCAAGTGTCCCCTCTTGCCAATGCCAACACAGTAGTAACATGGGAAGCTATAAATTTAGAATAAAGGAGGGGAAGCCTACTAAATGTCATATGTAGGAATTTTGTCATCTGCTTCATTCCAGCCGCAACGATGCCTAGGATATTTTAGGTAAGCCCTTAAGTATTCATTGAAGTAAAGAATGAATCGATGAATGCCTCCCTCCAGAGGTGGCTCAGACTTAAAACTGTAAAATCTATCTTCCCTCCCCAAATTCAGATGTTTTGTTTGATACCTATGAAAGGAAAGAGTCCTCATGTCACACCTGAGGGTCCAGCGTCTTAACCCTTGAGAAGTATATAACGGAACCCAGCTACAGTTCAGCTTTCTGGTACATCAGTCGGAGAAAGGATACTGAGCTGAATGAACCATGAAAAGTTCTATGTTCCTAGTTAACCATAAAAAAAAGCAAACCGCCACTCACTGAGAATTTGAAGCTTTATTTTAATAACAATAACAATAACAATAACTAAGCAACAGAAGTTATCATGATGTCGCATCTGTTAGGCCAGAAGATTTCTATTGTTTTGAGTTTAATCAGTATTAATAAATAGGCAACGAAGATAATCTCACTTAAGCCCATACTTCAGGGTCTTTTCATTACTAAGTAACACTGAAGCATCTGAAATTGGCTTTAAATTTAGTAGATGTCCATGTTAACAAGTGTCCATTCAGTTATTCACAGAAGTGCACCCTCTCAAATTTATCAGCCCTCAAAAATGTACATGAATTTACCCTATATCCAGATGCTATGCCCTCAAAGTCAGGGAAAAACAAAATAAAAGGCAACAACAAAGCCTGAATCAATGTAATTTTCTATTCTCTAAACAGAGATTTTTACTTGCCATGATTATTTAAGGAGTGCCTGAAAGCATGTCAACAAAACCTCTGGAAAATAGAGTTTAAAGTTCAGTGAAACCGTGTATGCTCGATTTCTTTTTTCTGTTTTTGGCTCTTCGGACATGAAAAGACAGAAACATTCCTTCCTTTTTCTTGAATTTATTTCCACTTTTTTTCTTGCTAAAGATCAATCATGTTTATGAGAATACTACGTAAATAATGGCATTCTATATAAACAAAATGAACTGTTATTTTTGCATCCCTGGCAAAAATGAGAAACCATCATAGTTAATATATGATCGCACATATAAATGCAGATTAATACCAAAATAGTTGTGTGTAAAGCTAATATGTGTACAGCATATTATGTTTTCATGAGACCTCTTCTACAGTGAAAAAATAGACTCAGCATCACCAAAAAAAAAAAATAGCTCTAACCTTTAAAAAAAATTCTCATTTAGAAATTCACTTGAAAGAGCAATACACAAACTGTGTGTGTTTAATTTCCCTCCGCAATCTCTGCAAGAAGTTAATCAAATAGACAATTAATCCATGTGATATTATTCATAGGAAAGCAAATGTATATTAAAATACATGGCAGACTTCATTCCCATTTCCCTTGAATTTTTCTCTAACTCTAGGGGACTTGAATACCCAGCAGAGCTCATAATATGAAAAACCTACACAGTAGTGCTTCTGTTGCACAGAACAGACAACCCAAGCAATGACATTCTGCTGTATAAACACTTGCAAGAAAGGCAGAAAAGGTGATGTAAGATGACCAAAGAGCCTTCTGCCCCAATGACGCTTTTCACCTGCCCCTAAGAACCCACTTCTGCTCCTTATTTCCATGAAAGATTTTACAGCTGTCTTGGGAATCCTGGTTTGAAACCTCAGACTCATCCTTGACTCCTTTTCTCCCTCATCTCTCCTGTCTCATCAATCTCTCCATTCTGTTGGTTCCACCTCTGTAATTTCCCCACATTTCCTTTGCATAACCTATGCCACTTTATTCCTTCATCTGTACTATTTTAAGAATTTTCTGCTCTGGCTGGTGTGGCTCAGTGGGTTGAGCACTGGCCTGCGAACCAAAGGGTCACCAGGTCGATTCCTACTCAGGGCACATACCTGGGTTACAGGCCAGGTCTCCAGTTGGGGACATGTGAGAGGCAACCACATGTTGATATTTCTCTTCCTCTCTTCCTCATTCCACCCCCTTTCAAAATAAATAAATAAAATCTTAAAAGAGAAGTTTCTAAGTGGTCTCCCTGCTCTCAGCTGTCTTCTCCTAATCCACTTTCCACATTGCCACTACAGTGATCTTCCTCAAATAGAGTTCAGATGATACCGCTTCCTTCATACACCTCCCCCATGGTCTGCACTGACAAGAGTGGTTCTCCTCAAAAGAGTCATCCCAGAATCATCGCCTGGGAATGTTTTTAAAAATGCACATCCTTAGGTCCCAATCAGCACTTTCTGAACCTGGAACTCTGATTGCGGAGCCAAACACTTTCTCTTTTAACAACACCTGCAGGTGATTCTGACACATACTAAAATCATAAATGACTGATCTATGGGGTTAAGTTCAAGTTACCCGGCATGGTGGTTTGCAAACCCAGTTTTCTGATCTTATTCTCATCTGGTTACACTCTTCTCCACCCCATGCGTTCCACCATTTTAGAACCTTACCCTTTACTGTTCTAACTAGAATAACCCATAGATATAGACCAAGAATTTTATCTTTCTAATTATCAAGTTTTGAATTGAGGTACCAATCAAATTCCACCTCTTGACTAAATTCTTTTTGATCTGTCCAGTCATGTTTCTAACCCATTAGTTTATTAAAAAAATAGAATACAGCTCTGGGTTAAAATAGAACAAATGTCTTACTTTGTGTTTCCTCACCAATGCTCTTTTTATTCTTGGAATATCTTCATTTTCCCATGCGTTATATGTAGTTGTTGACATGTTTTTTCCTACTAAAAGATGATCTCCTCAGGGCCAACACTATCAAGTAATCTCTGCTGTAGAACAGTGTAGGCGGTCAAGGGCATATGTGGAGTTCACACCGAAACAGGATTTGAACTCTAACAGGTGATGATTTCCTGTGTTCCTCGCTGTAGACGATCTCCCGCTTGGAAATGTTCTGAAATTTAAAAAACTTTTATAAGTTGCAATCTTTAAAAATAGAGTTCTGTCCTGCCACGTGCTTTCACGTAAAATGAAAGTAAACATGCCTCATCTGCCCTGCAACTCTCTCATTAAGGGGCCCGTTTTGCAGGGCAGGGGTGGGGTCATCCGGCCGGCCTTTTCCTGTGAGGCGCCTCACAGTCGGTAAAGGGATTAAATTTGATCGATGTTTGTTTGGTCCGTTGCTCATCGTGGTGATATTTAACCCAGCGTCCAACAAGTGTCCCAAGGGTATACAATGCCTGAAGCTGGCAATGTTTTCTGACCTATCGGTATGCACATACCCTTATCCTTTCTGTTGTCCAGAGTTTTTGTGGAGGTACCCATGAACTAAGTAAATAGCATAACAGTAGGCCTGTGAAATGTAAAGCAGAGTGTATTATGTTCTCAGGGAAAAAAAAAAAGATTTACTGAGTTCTCAACTATGTTTAGTTCTGTGGAATAAAATTATACTGAGTCAAAAAACTGTATTACTTAGAGAGCAGGCCGACAACTCTGGGTGGAAGTGGAGGTGGAGGGATCGAGCAAAACAGAAAATGGCCTTGTGGGCAGGGACAGTAGTGTGGGGACTGCAGCGGGAGGAGTGGGTGGAGGTGGAAGGGGGTAAAAGGGGGATAAATGGTAATGGGAAAAATACAATAAAACATAAAGAAAAGAAAATGCAGAGTTGTTTCAAAATCAGTAAGGTTAAAAAGACGTAGAAAATAGTTAGGACTATTTGTGCTGACACCCAAGAGACGCATTTTCAATACCAATTGAAGTGACCATTTTCCAGTCAATCACAGTGATACAGCAAATACACATAGATATGGAAATGACAACAGCTATATATAGGTTTAGGTGGATGGGTGATGATAGGTAGGTAAGTAGATAGATACATATAGATAAATATAGATATATGATAAATTCTTAGTTCTTAAAGTCCCAACATTACAGTGATGAATGAAATATATGTGAACAAGTATTAATTCAATATGTTACATCTAACAGAGGCATGAGAACACAAAAATAATTAAAATAATAAAAATTTTAAGTAAATTGAAATTGTTATATTCTTAAAAGATGGACCACATGTATGGAGGTGGTATCAATTCCTTATAGCCAGAATTACAATATTGAAAAAAATCTGGAATTTTTTTGTACAATGTGCATCTACTTGTGTTTATCCAAATCCCTGGGGCTTTTCCTGGCTGCTCCTGTTCAGTGTGGGAATGAAAAAGAGAGCACTTACTGTATTCTAGGTATTGTGTTAGGCTCTTGCTCACATTACTTTTAAACACTAAGAAAAGAAAAATAAAGATTCAAAGACAATGAGTTTTATGCAGAATTTCCTGTCAGGCAAGGCAAGGGGTACCTTGGTCCAACACAGTGGAATGGGGCTTTTAGATGAACTGTCAAGGAATTGCACAGAAAAAAATCACCTTAAAGCATTGAGGATTTGCTCACACATCCGCATGCAGGGAAGAACAACCCCCATAAAGACTATTACCCACTGAAAGGCAAGAAAAAGGGCCCGGAAGAAGGCAAAGCCAGAAGATTTCACAAGGAAAGTGATTGATAAGTTTGAGGAAGATTTGAGGGTCAGTTTGAAATTTCATTGTTACAGTGGATCTTGGCCTGGGTGATTGGAGAATGCCCAGTCCTCCTGCTGACCCTGATAACACAATTGAATCAGAAATTGATAGCAATCTAAGTTCACCATCAGGATCTTTTTTGAGCAGTTATCTCAGAATAGCTTGCTTGGTCCATTTTTCTGGGCCTCCCTGAATGCTTACTACCTGCCATCCCTCATGCTGTCCAAGACGTGCAGCAGACACAAGCAAAAGGTCAAAACACAGGGAGATTTCCTACAGGTCCAACCTGCAGCCCACAGGCCGGATGCGGCCCAGGATGGGTGTGAATGTGGCCCGATACAAAATTGTAAATGTACTGAAAACATGATGAAATTTTTTGTGATTACGTGTCAGAATGTATTGAATGTGTGGCCCAGGACAGCTCTTCTTCTTCCAGTGTAGCCCAGAGATGCCGAAAGGTTGGACACGTCTGCAGTCAGAACAAGCCCACCACGCAGATGTTTCAACATGTTATTTGAAGGCCCTGAGAGCTTAAATGACTTGCTTGACCTTGACATGACTGGGATTTGAACTTGGGTCTGGTTGTGCACAGATCATACACTGCCTTATTGTGCAATTACTTTCATTTTTGAACTCTTTATTAACAAGCATGTGCATAGGAGAATGACAAATAAGTTTCCACATACTGAATGAGTAACATGTAGATCCTAGAGCTTCTTCTGGTTAAATTATGTTCAGAAGAATTTCATTAAGTGTTTTGTTCCATATGTTTATATAGAGTATATGCCATGATTGTCTTTACCAGTCATTTTGATTATCAAGAAGATCCTATCCATTAATCAACCTGAGCTCAAGTGTGTATTGGGTACCCCCAAATTCATGCCCTCCCTGAAGTTTCAAAATGCAGATTATTTGGAAATGGGGTCTTTGCAGAGGTAATTAGTTAAGATGAGGAAATTCTAGAGTAGGATGACTCCTAAATCCAATGACTAGTGTCCTTATAAGAAGAAAAGAGACACAGACAAACAGACACACCAGGGAAACATCATATGGAGATGAAGGCAAAGTTTGGAGTGATGTATCCACAAGCCAAGAAATACCAAAAATTTCCCACTGTCCCTGAAGCTAAGACAAGGACATGGAGGAGAATTTCCCTTAGAGTGCCCAGAAGGAACCAGCCCTGCTGACACTTTGATTTTGAACTTCTAACCTCCAGAAGTGTGAAAGCATTCATCTCTGTTTTTTAAGCCTCACAGTTTCTGGTACCCTCTGATAGGATTACTAGGGAACAAATACAAAGTGTTTATGGTGCATGATAACTAACACTTAAGCTAGACTTCACTGTGGCCATGTGAAAGCATGGGACATCACTGAAGAGAGATACTGCCAGGAGGAGGCACAAAAGTATACCAAGGAGCTTCTGCAACTCCCGCAAGGGATGCTCTCCATACAGTCTCTCTTCTTCATTTTCCCCTCAACCTCGGGAAATGATGATTACTCTCCACCTCTTCCAGATGAGGAAAGGTGCTGGAGTATCTGGCCACTTTCTCTCCCCTTCTCTTCCTCCAACTACCCAGCCTTCCTGGTCGCCCTGAAATGTTTCCAGTGCATTGCCGTCTCAGAACCTTTGTTTTGAACCCTGCTGTCCCACACATTTGCCTGGTTTACTCTCCGGTCAAATGTTAGCTCCTGAGAAAACCCTTCTATGGCCATTATAGTGGGTGCACCCCAGGCATTCTAACCTTGTAAAATGCTTTATGTTTGCTTTGCAATGCTCTGCATTGCTCGGCTTGTTGTCTCACTTCTCTGTGTGTGCTGAACTCTTCTCATCACCAGTCCACCCCCAGCATGTGAATTGTTCCTCGTGCTATATTGGGTGCTTAATAAATGAATGAATGGCATGAGCTGAGGCAAAAAGAAGTTAACTGTCAGTTTCCAGCAGCCTCACTGAACTCTGTTTGACACTCAAAACTGATTTCTTTGTGAGTCTTTACAGATGAGAAGACTCATCTGTAATAGTCTAAAAGTCTGGAGGAAGTACCAGATGACATCATAATGCAAAGGTAGAACTGATTTATGGAAGCGATGGATCTAAAAGCAATACATTTGTAGATGTATTTTTCTTTGTGTATCCTTTTCAGTGCATAGCTGGTTAGGAAGGCCTACTATTTTAGTTCAAGAGCTCTTCAGGGTACATTACAGGTCCATGTTGGTCATAAAGTGGTCAACTTGTTACCTAAGGCACTCAATAAACATTTACCTCAAATTATAGGGACTTCCCTGGAGTATAGCACCCCTCAAACCCATAAAAGAATGCAAGGAGAGGGAGCTAAGAGTGTTGTAACTCTGTGGTAGAACCAGGAATCTATTCTTTCCCTTTCTTTCACTTTCTTTCTGAAAATATAAATACTCACCTGGCCTTCTTTTGTGCTGAGCAGAGGTTTCATTTTATTCAACCAGGAAAGATACACAGATAGAGCAGGTCAACAAGGAAGAACTTTTGCGCCATGAAGACCAAAACCGGTCTACTCCAACCTAACGATGCGCCGTTTGGACTTGGTTGGATGTTCCTCTCCAGGAAAGATAAAAATCAAATCTGCAGTTGCTCTGGATTGTAGCTGTGGGGATATTGCAGTATGTCTGCTGACCATCAGCACGTGAGCTTTTGGCTTGGAGGAGCCCTCGACACTGAAAACTGATTTTAAGCATGCTTTACATAAACCCCATGTTGTTATTCAGAAAGGCGACTTCTCTTCCCTTAGTGGATAAGATGAGCAAGTATGGAATACTTGGTCACTGTCATTCTTTGCTGGCTTTTGGAGCACAGTCTGTAACTCTAGATGACACGTTCAAGAGGAACAATCATCCTGACATGATCCAATCAAGGAAAAATAGCAACAGCAGTGCAAAAAAGGGTAAATTCAGGACCCTGGTGTGGTATGAAGTGGGCCATGACCTATTACGGGTGAAAGGAGAGGGACCAGATATTGAGGGGTCACTATGACTGAGCAAAAGGGGGGCCCAAGTGGGACAGCAGATCTCTTTACTCTACCTCCGGGAGCTTCACTGCCTCATTTCATCTTCATGAGAAGCTTCCCTGGAGAGTGGGCCCGAAGGAAATCCAAAAGCTTGTTTTAACACAGCCTTTCTTATTTATTTATTTATGTATTTATTTATTTATTTATTTAAACTGTTGTTCAAGAACAGTTTTCTGCCTTTCCCCCCACCCCTCCCCAACTCCTTCCCATTTCCACCTCCCCCCCCATTATTGTCCATGTGTCCTTTCATCGAATCAGATAATACAGAAGTGAATGGACTGAATTACAATGTTGAGTAAAGAGAGTTTGAAACTGCACAATATATATGTATGATCAATCCTGCCGGAGATTTAGGGTTGCTAAATAGTGGCTGTGGTAATTTCTCCGTTCAGTCATCAGATGAATGATATTTATGATGCTATATTTTCATAATTTGAGACAATAGTATAGAATACTAG
Source organism: Anoura caudifer (assembly GCA_004027475.1). Classification (NCBI taxonomy): domain Eukaryota; kingdom Metazoa; phylum Chordata; class Mammalia; order Chiroptera; family Phyllostomidae; genus Anoura; species Anoura caudifer. The sequence continues at coordinate 173,594 of PVKU01002734.1, forward strand.
GTGCTCAGTATAAGAAACAGTGCGTGGGAGTAAGTAAAATCTTATCATATGTGGTGAAATAACTGCTTCATAGATGGCTATTATGAAAAATGTTATGAAACAGTTTTTAAAAATCTATTTAAAATTACTAAAAGCCTTAAAAATCATTTGATCCAATAATTGCACTTCCGGGATCAGATCCACTATTTTTTTGGAGGGTAAGGTTGTGCAGCATTGTATATATAAAATAGTTTTATCACAGATAAACCTAGGGGGAAAACTTAGAGACAACGAACAGCAGAAGAGTTAAGTAAATTATAAAATAGCACTATTATGCAATACTATGCAATTATTCCAAAATATTCAGTATAAAAATGATGATACAAAACTCAACTAAGAAGAGAAATGGAATAAACAAAAGGATAGGTTATGAAGGAAGATTAATCCTTTTTACTCTCCTATAATCCCCCTTTTTTCTTTTTATTATTAGAAAAAAATCCTTCAAGAAATAAATCCTCACCAATTGCATGCTATGCAATGCACAGATTTTTGTGTCTAAGTATCAGGAACACCTGCTAGAATTTGGAGGTTAAGAAATGATGAAAGATTAAATCTATTACCAGGATCGTGTCTGCCCAGGCAACAGCTGTCCCTGAATGCAAGGGTGATAGACTACCACTTCCAGGCTTAGTCAGACAAACTGGATTCTAGAAACTGGATTCCTAATAATTGGCAGACTCTCTTGAGTAACGTTAATTCTTATCACCCACACTAATCTCTCCAAAACATTTGAAAGAGCTCTTCCAAGAGTGTTATACTGTATATATTTTTTAAAGGCAAGAATCTGGAAATATGTTACTCTAGATAAAGATAATCCAAAAACTGGAGATGAGGATGAAGTCCTATGTGAACCAATGCACACTATAAAGGTTAACTTGTGTCCTATTCTGCTGCTGTTACTGCTGCTGATAATTTGGGGAGTTATCAGCTGCCTCTTCTGAAGGATGACAGTTTTACCAGTTTCCATTTATGAATTTGCTGTTTGAAAAGAGTACCGGCTAGTCCAAGTAAAGTACAGAATTCACTTATTTAAAATCTGGCCTCAGCCTTTTTTGTTCGAGGTCTGGAAGAGCTTAAGTGCAACAGCTACACTCCCTAACTGTGCTCATGTGTCAAGATCAGCTTTTCTGAGCACATCAGGAGTAGAAACAAATGATGCCAATATCGCTGATATTTATTTTTATTCATTGATATAAAATATATACATATTTTAGGGAGCAATTTTTAAAAAAATCTATATTTTTTAATTTCCTAAAAATTTTAAATGGATAAAGTGTAAATAAACATTTCAAAGACCCTACCACTTGACAGACACGGTAGTTTTGGTTTTTTTTTTTTTTTTTTTTTTTTTGGAGTTGACTGGGAAAGGTAGTTTAGTCTATGGCAAAGATAGGAGCTATAGACTAAACCTGCATTATTTGTCTTTCTCATTGCTTGCATTCAGTCTGTCATTTACTCCTGCCAATTTTACCTCCGACCTCTTTCTCAATTCTGCCCCATTTCTTCTTGTCTATTACCACTGCCCAACTTCAGATATTTAATAGCATCCCTGTCCTGGCTCAAGTTTTATATCTCTACCTAAAAATTCACCCAGTATAGCATATCTAAAACCATTACACTGGTTCTGTCACTTCTCTGATTGAAACGTTTTAAATATTTCCCCCATTGCTTTTACAATGAAGACAAACATTTTTTACATCTCATAAAGGTAGCTCCAAAATCTCTTTGCCCACTTGTATCTCTCTCATCTCTTGTTATTTCCTGCTTTAAACTTATTTCAATACCGCAAAGCCATTTTATAGTTCCTGCAACACTATGCTGCCCCTTGTTTCTCTGCCTTTGCTTTTGTGTTCACTTCCAACTCAAATGTCTGTCCGCCAGACTTTGTATGGCTAACTTCTTGTTTTCCTTTCATCTCAAACATTTGCTCTTCATGGAATGCGTTTCTGACCAGCCCTGTGCATTTCTTTACTATTGCATTTCCATGTTGTACTCTTAACTTTTTTCTGTCTCTTGTATTAGAATGTGAGCTTCTTGAAAACAAGGGCTATGTCTGCAAGTCTTGTTGTCTCCAACCCCTTGGACAGGAACTGGAATGAAGCTAGCTCTCACTGTATAAACATATAAATCTGCGTTAAGTCAGCTTTCCCAGAATAGAGCCCAAGATGGAGAGGTTGATGCATATAGCCGATTGAGGGACTGCTCTTCTGGGAAAATCTAGGAAGGAGGGAGGGAAGCAAGGCAGAGAAGGGAAAAGAGGTGGTGAGGAAGTCGCAGGTGAACTATAAACTTGGCATGGTCCACACGCACAGAAACTCTGAAGCATGAACTGCACTATAGAATTGTCCATACTTGAGGCAAAGAGCCTGGCCTTTTATATACTCACATCAATCAGTTATGGCAGTGGCTATACCTAGGGGTGTGTGAATTTCCCAGCAGGTTGGCTCCTGTCCGTCAAAGGTAATTTTCAAGAAGAGACAACTGTCAGCTGCGAGCATACAATGTTCAAAGTAGCTGGAAAATAGATATATCAGTTTAGTAAAGGGATCAATCAGGATGGGGCATCTATTACAGTATCACAGATATCTTATTTATTTTATCACAATTTCAATGTATTTACCGAAGTAGATACTTGGAGAGTAAGATAATTTATAAGGGCAAATTATGAAAGTAAACTATTTTCATAAAATAAATGATTTATGAAAATAAAATGTTATACTTTCATATTAGGAAACAATATGTATAAGCTCTAGGATTAGACTTTTTTTTGTTAAGAATGCAACCTTCAAGCTTGTTACCATAAAAATATTTTGTGCTCGCATGTGTAGTAATAGTGACTTAATTAAAAATACTTTCCTTAATCTCATTTGAATGTATTTATATTTTCCAGTCTGCATTGCCTTTGTTTATGAAATGGTACATCAATGTGAAGGCCTAATAAAGGAATTAGTTCTGAATCTAATTCCATCCTGTCTTCATCTAAGCTCCCAGAAGATTATAGGTGGTAACAAAAATGAATGAATATGGTGCTTCCTACTCCCCCCGCCCCTCGCCCAGTGCAACTTCCTGGTTACATAGACTCCCATGGATGGAAGGAATTTGTACTGCAAAGTCGTCAGAGAACTAGAGTATTTCCATGAAATCCTCCCATTAAGGCAGGAGAATACCAACAGCATACTTCCTGAAAGAGGCTTGTAGGATGAACTTTTATTGTGATCACAGAAAATCTGATTTAAATGCTACTGGTTTACATAATTACCTGATGACAATTTTAGTTCACTTTGCACAGCCTTCACTTCTTCCTCTATTTTGGGCCCATACTCAACCATTTCTGTGAACATCCTGATGATCAGTGTTTTGAATCCCACATCAGATACGTGGGCTCTCTCCTCATCACTTGGTTCTTTTTCTGGAGCTTTGATGTGTTCTTCCATTTGGGCCACGTTTCTCCGCCTCGGCGTGCCTGTTACGTTGTAAGGGGTGGAGCCTTAGGTGTTCACGGGGCGGGGCAGCTCCTTTCATTGGGTTGTGGGGCTGCGGGGGAGGGTCGGGGAGGGAACAGTGCCGCTCATTGGCTCTGCTCTTCCCCTACTGTACGTCACTTCCTACAGGAAGATTGCGCCCTTTCAGGTGCTGGTTCCCAGGTGGGTGGGCTTGTGTACATTCTAGGACCCTGTGGGCCTCTCCATTGGACTCTCCTGTGAGGCTGAGAGTTTCTCCCACTGCTGCCTCACCGCCCACCAGGTGTTTTCAGTCAGAGGCTGTGAGTCTTTAGTTTCCGGTTCAGCCAGTCGTGCCTTCCACCGCCTAGTGGAGCGTCCTCTCCGCTCAGCTACCCATCTCCGCCCCTTCTGCCGGTCTGAATGAATGTGTCTTTAATCCTTACTTGTCAGAGTTCCATGCAGTTTGACTTTTCTGGCAGTTCCGGTTGTTTTTTGTTTTTAAATTGATCATTATCCTTCTTTTGGCTGTGCGAGGAAGCGAAGCATTTCTACCTACGCCTCCATCTTGGCCAGAACTGCGGATGATAATATTAAAATTAAAACTAATAAAGGTTACCTGATAAGTTACATAATGAAACTCACAGAGTGTAGAAGTAAGGTTTCAGAATGTTTGTTTCCAAGCCGACAGAGCTTCAGTGCTGAAGTAAAGCCAAATTGAATAAATCAGTAGCAATGCTGGTCGTCCAGAGCTAACTTTTAATTTCTTACATTTTATCTTTGGATCTGAGATCTAAAATATCTGTCCCTCTGTCTTAAGGTTTGCCCCACTACATAAGATTTAAAAAGTACTTTGTGGCTATATAAGCAAAATGTCTTTATTCATAAGGACATGCGTACTGCAGTATTTAGGGGTACGATGTCATCGTGTCTGTGCTTTAAGTCATTTTCAAATGATTTAGGGAAACGTGTGATACAAACACATTCTGAGAGAGTGTGCAAATGAGGCAAAATGTTAACAAAGGGAACAATATCACTCATCATTTATTTCATTTAATTAAATGTTTTCATTTAATTATTGGAAAAAGCCATAAGCTTTTTATTTATTTAGATGCGTATTTAAATAACTTCAAAATATCTTCAATTGTTCTTTGTATTATTTGCCACCTTCACCCAGGAAAAGTGTTACAACATGGTAATAGTTGTATAGTTTATTTTGAACATCCTATATTTAGTTTAATGATAGTAAACCTTTCTAAGCCATACATCCTATATCCGATTCCATATTAAATGAACATAGTGTCTCTGTTATACAAGGTGCTGTTATTTCATCACTTTGCCTCAGCCTTTTCTCTGTCATGTGACTGTGAGCTGTTTGAACCTTTTTTTCTTGACCTATAGTTAAGTACTGAATAATTCTAATTTTCCATAATATTTGTGGTTTACTTACAAGTTCTTCTCAGTAAGCATGTTCTGAGCGTATGTATTAATATCTCTATCTGTCTCCAACACAACTTTCTTGATCTAATTTGTTACTAACTTTTTAGACTAAATATTTTTGCCCTTGAGCTTCAAGCATTTTACTTTATCTTACAAATCTTCGGAGAATTTGAGGAATTTAATCTTCCTCTTTACACTGCTTACCTTGGAGGTGTTTCCACTTTTTCACTGGCAGCAGTATCTCTGCGACAGATGGTCTCAGTCACTTGACTCTAGAATTGTATTGTAATTCATAGAGTAGTAACAGTAACACAAGGTAATGCTTACCACCAGAAACATAACTCTTTAAAAGAAAATCCCACCAAGCATTAATTTTATGGAATGGGTCAAACGTACAAAATTGTGGTAATAAATGCCACATGCAATTAAATAACCTTGACATCTCTGTGTACAGTTGTGTCATCCTATGAAATGTCATGTGCTAAGGACGATGGCAATGACTGGGACTTTGATGATGTCCACCAAGCTTCCACAGCACTGAGTCTATACACAGTATCTAATAGAGATGTTTCATAGGAATCTTAGACAAACATTTGGTAGTTGAAATTATCTAAATTAAAGAATGTTGTGAAATTGGAAATACCTTTATCAGGAAATAATAGTATAGTAGGGAGAATGAATACAAGGGTCAGACACAGCTGGGTGAAGATCCCAGGAATTCTGCTGAATTTCTTCATTTGTAATAGTTAATTGTTATTTATTCAATCCTTCATTTAATTAATTTTGTGAACGTATGTTGAGCTGGTTAGCAAGCAGAGTTTGAAGCACTGCAGCTAAAGATGTGTTTTGCCCTGGCTTCCTGTGGCTTCAGTGGGTTGAATGCCAGCCTGCAAACCAAAATGTCACTGGTTTGATTCCCGGTCAGGGCACTTACCTAGGTTGCTGGCCAGGTCCCCAGTTGGGCGCACACAAGAGGCAACTGATCAATGTTTCTCTCCCACATCGATGTTTCTCTCACTCTCTCTCCCTCCCTTCCCCTTTCTCTGAAAATAAATAAATATAATCTTTAAAAATTTAAAAAAAAGTGAGTTTAGAAGGATATAGTTCTTGACCTCAAGGGGCTTACATTCTTTTGGGGAGACAGAAAGCCAACAGAAAGTGGGTACATGGTATAACATCAAATAGCAATGTCTTTTTATATTTTTACTTTCTTTTTTATTGCTGTTCAATTACAGCTGCCCTAATTTTTCCCCTCTTGCTCTCCCGCACTCCGCCCACCTTCCTGAGAAAATACTAAAGCAGAATCTGGGTCAAGTGACCAGAATAGGATGCTGGTGTTTCAGATGGAGCAGTTAAAAAGACCTCTCTGAGGAGGTAACATTCGGAGGAAGGGAAGGAGACAGACATGCAGCTGGTTGGTGAACAATGTTGCACATAGAGGGGACGAAAGAGCTCAACAGCTTTAATGGATGTTTTGTGGTGGGGAAATGAAAATTTGTAAGCTCAGCCGTAGTTAAGTGCTCATTAGATGTTAGATATTATTTTAAGATAAGAAATATAGGTGACTCCATAGATTACCTGTCTGTGGCTTCTTTGTCTAGTGCACTTCTTCCTTCTTATCTTGATCATATTCCTTCTCTCAAATTCTGCATTATTCATTCCTGTTCCCAGATTCTTTAGCTTGCCCTCCTTTTTAATCTTTAGCAAGTTAAACCCTGCTGGCAACACTCAGATGCTACTGCTGTTAGAGGTCCTCTTTTCTTGGGTTTTACCTGCAGCTCAGTGTTTGTATTCTGTGAGCTGTCATATTGATTATCTTGCTAAGTATTGGGCAGCTGCCTTCTCTAAGCAGGAAATTCACAACAGTCTGTGTGACAGTGTTAATAGTGATGTACCTGACCTGTAGGGACCTGTTGTTGTGTGTGCACGTGAGCGTGCAGGAGGGGGGGGGTTGATAAAAAGTGATGTTAAGATGCCATATGGAAGATGGCCCTTTCAGACAACCCAGAAAACCCACCTGGTCCGCTCTCCCATCAGCCTCATTGCTCACCATGGTTCCTACTTTATCCTTCCCCTGATGCTGCCAGAAATCAGACCCAAGTGACCTTCTCCCTCTGTCTCTGGCTGTGAAACCACTGCCTGAGCTTGGCCCACTTTTGTTGTATTTCTTTCTGCCTTCTTTGGCTACAAAATATGTACTCCTGATGTGATCAGTGTGGATCTAATCGGAGACCAACGCCACACAGTAATTTGAATAAAAGAAGTTTTTATAAGGAATTATTAAATGCAATAAGGTATGGGAATAATGAAGGATTGGGTAGTAAGGCAGATTTATAGACTGGGTGGGTTACACAACAGAAATGTATTTCCCACAGCTCTGGAGGCTAAGGCCAAGATCAAGGTGTTGGCTGATTTGGTTTCTGGTGAGAGGCCCCTTCATGGTTTACAGATGGTCACCATCTCCCTGTGCTCACAGGCCTGTGCTCTGTCAGCCCCTGAAGGAAGGAAGGGAGAGAGAAAAGGAGGGAGAAAATGGGGAGAACATATATATACATATATATGTATATATGTACATATATAGGAGGGTCTGGCCCTCATAAACTCTTCTAAACCTGCGTATCTTCCAAAGACCCCTCCTCCAAACCCAATCATATTTTGAGTTAGAGCTTCAGCATATAAATTTTAGGAGAGCACAGACATTCAGCGCATAGCAAAACAGAACTCAAAAGAATAAAAGCTGCTATTACCCCTGTGGCTGAGACACAGCACCCAAGGAAAAGGCCCTCTCTTCCAGTCTCCAGAGTGAGTAGCAAACCTCACTGGGAAAGCACATGGCTTACTGAACAGCAGAAGTCACTGAAGTACCACCCTGGCAGAACTTGGAAATCTGCCCTCTGGAATATGACAAACTCACCCTCTAAAGTACCTGGGAAAGCTGTTTATGGGAAAGTGTCTCACATGAGGTTATGCTAAAAAAAATTTGCCAAGCTGCTGGCTACCTGGCACTGTAGGATCTGGGTGCTATAGAGAAGCTGCGAAGTCTGCAAGAGCCCCACCCCCACCCACACAGCAAGCATGCTGTGACCTTGGAGCAAAACTCTTTCCTTCTGCAGTGTCTCTCCAGCATCCTCTACCAACGGAGCTTCAGGGCCAGCTAGCAAAAGATAACTATTTCAAAGGGGCAGATCCACATTCAAAGAACAGCAAAAAGGTGGATGCAGGGTAGAAAGGCAATAAACCAATAACCATCATGCTGATAAAACATAAGAATAAGTTCCAGCAGAAGTAAACTAAGTGATTGATTATGTTGTTTGTTAGCACAGTAAATTGCTTCTCAGTGCCATCCTGAGTTTTACCTAGGGCTGCATCCATTGTGCCTGCAATAGATTCTGGTCCAATATCGACGCTCAATGTGCATTTGTTGAAAGAATAATGAATACGTGAAGTAGTTATTACATTTTCTCTAATGTTTTCTCTTTTCTTTTTTCTTTAGCTGATGGATGCACCGATTGGTCTGTCGATATCAAGAAATATCAAGTTTTGGTGGGAGAGCCCGTTCGAATCAAATGTGCACTCTTTTATGGTTATATTAGAGCAAATTACTCCCTAGCCCAAAGTGCTGGACTCAGTTTGATGTGGTACAAAAGCTCTGGTCCCGGAGACTTTGAAGAGCCGATAGCCTTTGATGGAAGTAGAATGAGCAAGGAGGAAGACTCCATTTGGTTCCGGCCAACGTTACTACAGGATAGCGGTCTTTACGCCTGTGTCATCAGGTACCATTTTAATTCTATCACTGCTGACTCAAACAAGCCACATGCTGCTTTCTTATACTTAAACTTTGCTGCTCTCCCTTTCACCGAAGGCATTGTCTCAATATTTGTGTGTGTTGCTGCTTCCTAAAATTTCGAATCTAAATCATAAAAAGATGGGATTGGAATTTATATTGAGACATTATTTCTGGCTTATGGAGAAAAGAGATACCATCTGGGTATCTACTTATGTTGCCAGAAATTACTAAAGACTATGAAATAAAATTTATAGAGGGGGGTGAAATGTTGCAAATCAGATGTAAGCAAAGACTTGCAGAAAGGATGCATAGTTTATTGCTAAATGGGTTGTAACATTTTGTTATTGCCCTTCACAGACAGATAGAGCACAGATAGCTCTGGTTCACACACATCTGCAGCAATGATTTAGGTAACGTATGGATGTGCACAGTAATAGGAGAACAGCATTGCCGTGTTAGGGAATATGAACACTTTGTGCCATGTCTTTGTCTTAACTAAATGTGCTGGGCCAATGCAACAATTTACCTGGGTCCCTCAGGACCAATACATAATTATTAATAATAAAGTATGTGCCTTTATTCCCAAGGAAACTCATCACATATCCACACATCTTCATCTGCTTGCAGAAGAGGCACATGTAGTTTCCTTAATGATGATACATCGAAACAGTATCTGTGTAACACATAAGCAGTTACAAGATCTCAGTTTAAGAAGTGAGTCCTTCTTAAATTGTGAATCACACCCAGCATGAATGATCATGGGTGTCACTAAACTATAAAAACATTGGCAAAGCAGGGTATGGGCACAGAGAAGGTGTGTTTCAATCTATTTCTTTGTCTTTCTCTCTTTTGGTTTATTAAGGGAAATAAAGACAAATTTCATTTAATTCATTCTCAGTTTGGAGAAGCACTGAGAATCACCTACTGGCTATTTCAAATCAGAATTTGACTTCCACTTATGAAATTCCGATTGGCCACTATCACCCCTCTGTTGTAAGGATTGTGCCTTCCCCCATCATCACCTGTAAGAATTAACTTTGTGCTGAGCCATGGCTATGTGAAGGTTAGGACATTAAAATAGGTCAAAGCCACATAAAAAGGTTAAACAGAAAATTGTGCTTGAGGAAACAGTGGACTGGAGTGTGAAACAACAAAAATACATCATTTCTTTGGTGATTCGTTTCCCTTTGGGTCTACCTATCCCTGTATATTCAAACATAACTCTTATTAGAGGTAGCGATTTTGTAGGCACATTGATAAATAGTTACCATAATAGTATAGTTAAGGGCACTGTTTGGACTGGCTGTTCTCACTTGGCTCGTAGTAATTTGATCGAAATACACATCTGTTGTGTTCCTTTAAAAAAGCATTATGTCTGATTTTCCATGCATGTGTAGAGGTGATTCTTCAAGAGAGGCAAACGTGTGTCCTCATTTATCTCAGATTAGAATTGAGCTAAATGCCCACAATCTAACACTTAATTGCATTATGTGTTGTTGATGGGAAAATAATGAAGCGTTCACATTAGTAATATGAATTTTTAAAACGCTCAGCTTGCAAATCTTGGATGTGTTTAAATATATGCTGTGATCCAATGCTCTGAGAAACTGCCTTCAAATGTTCTTCAAATTATAGTTGCAATAAGGAATTTAAGGTCAAAAAGTTTCAAACACCATGACATTTGCCATATGTTTCTATGTCTACGTTTTCATGGGAGGTTAAACTAAAAGACAAACACCTTAAAGTGCATATGTGTCAAGCGGAACTCCAGAGAAAGTGAAAACCTTGGCCAAAAGTACTCTTACCACTGACATTCAAACACTCCGATTATTGTGCTTGGAAGCTAGTGTTGACATGGCGCCTTTTTCCAATGTGGAAGGTGGGACTCAAAATCACAAACAGCAGTTTAAGTAGAGCACAGCTTGGTGTCGATGTGGATGGAGCCCAGGCTTGTTACTTGGGTCACTGGCATTTTGGCACATTGTTAGCTATCAGGCCATGAAGCTGTCCCCGTGAGTTTTTAGATAATTCGCGTTCAAAGAATATTAAAAGTTTCAAAATGTTAGCTTCTACTCAAAGGTTCCAGTCTCTTTGATAAGTGGTCTTGGTATTAGACATACCACTGAAAAGGGTTAATAAGCCTGCTCATGTGTAGCTAATTTGCATTTACACCATAATATTTACAATTACATGTTGTTAATAATGGAAATGCCTAAGATTACTATCAGTGCAGTGAGTAAGAGCTTTCCTATACCCTTCTGTTTGTATCTATTCTTGACAGAATAATATCTCATAATTCTTTGTTCCGTAGTACCTGGCTTTTTATTAAGTTTTTCTCTTTCTTTAATTTTTATGTTATTTTTCATGAAAAAGTGAATGAAGGAGAGCTCCATAACATATATATTTTTCTTTTATTGCCATTCTAAAACATACATTTTTCTGTGCTCCTGACCCCCAGTTTTTTAAGCCTCTTCTTCAGAGTTATTCTCTGTTAGAAGTTTCATATGTACATTTATGCATTTTAATGCCTCACCAAAGGGTAGTGAACTAAGTTTTTGGCACCCTAATTTTTTAACTACAATTTTTATTTCTGAGGTAGTCATAGATTCTTATTCAGTTGTAAGAAATAATATAGAGAGATCTCATGAATCCTTTCCCTGGTTTCTCTCAGATGTCTTTCAGTGAATGAATAAACACTGTGGTAATGTCCATATCATGGAACAATAAACAGGAACGAACTACAGAACACATGCAGTAATTTGGATGCATTCAAAGGAATTATGTTGAGTGAAAAATTCATTTCCAAAAAGTTGTATACTGTATGATTGCATTTACATAACATTTTTGAGTTGAAACAGACACAGAGAACAGATCAGTGGTTAGTAGCAGTTTGGGATTGGTGGGCAAGGAAGGTGGATGTGAAGACAAGATCTCCTTGAGGTGACAACATTGTGCTGTATCTTGACTGTATCAATCGCAGCATCCTAATTATGATATTGTACTACAGTTTGGTCAAATTTTACATTCCCACCAGTAGTATAGGAGTGATCCAGTTTCTCCATATCTTTCCAGCTTTCGGTATTGTCAGTAATTTATTTCAGTGGATCATGGTACCTCATTGTGGTTTCAATTTGCATTTCCCTAATGGCTAATGATGGTCAACATGTTCCCATGTGCTATTTCGCCATCTCTGTCCTCTTCAATGAAATGTTTGTTCAGGCCCTTTGCCCATTTTATAATTATATTATTTGTGTTGTTACTGTTGATTTTGATAATTTGTTAAATATATTCTAGATAATTGCCCTATTTTGCATATGTGGTTTGCAAATATTTTCTGTCCACCTGTAGTTTGTTTTTTTATCCTAATAGGATCCTTTGCAGAACAATTTTTTTTTCATTTCGATGAGGTTTGGTTCATAATTTTTCCCACTTATGGATCATGCTTTTGGTGTGAAGAATTCTTTGCCTAGCCCTAGGTCCTGAGGATTTTCCCTTTTTAAATTTTTCTCTTTTTTTTTGCCTAAAGTGCTATTGCTTTACATTTTCAATTTGTCTCTGATCCGTTTTTAGTAAATACTTGTATCATGTGTAAGATTTGTTTAGGTCAAGATACAGCTTTTTGGATAGATGTCCAGTTGCTGCAGAACCATTTGTTGAAAACACTCCATTTCCATCATGGAATTACTTTTGCGCATGTATTCAAAATCAGTAGGACATGTTTATGTGGCTGTATTTCTAAATTTTTTATTCTGTATCTTTGGTCTACATGTCTCTCTCTGTCAGTACCACTCTGTCTTTGTTAGTTCCCTTTTATAGTGGGGCTAAACATCAAGCAGAGTGAGTTCTCTCGCTTTATCCTATTTTGTAAAGATTGTTTTAGCTGTTGCTGGGATTTCCCTTTCTATATAAATTGTAGTGTGAGTTTGTCTATGTCTCCAAAGGTCTTTACTGGAATATTGATAGGAATTGCATTGAAACTTTAGATCAATTTGAGAAAAGCCCTTACCTTTATCGTGTTGAATTTCTCAGTGCATTCTTTGATTTCTTCATCAGCATTTTGTAGTTTTCAGCATATGCTCCTGTACATATTTAGTTAAAGTTATACCTGAGTGTTTCATTTTTCTCAGGTGTGTTTGTAAATGGTGGTATCTTTTTAATTTTGTTTTCAACATGCATATTGGTAATACTGTCAGAAATGTGATTGATTTTTGTGTGTTAATTTCTTTCTAAAACATTTTTTCAAATGACATATAATGTGTTCTCTCCAATATCTAATTCCGTTACCCTAGTCTTGATTTTCTCTTTAGAGACTAAACAGTGCTTTCTCCTTGAAAGTACATATTAAGCATCTATCAAAGGTACTTAGTGAAATCCCTTTGCTTAGTCATCCATTTAACAAAAATCTACTGATCACGAAGTAGCACTCTAATGCTAGGATTACAAAGATTTTTTTAAAAGTTTTTACCTTCAAGTAGTTTACATAAGGGAAAATGTACATGTGCAGTAAATTGTTATAGATACTATAATTATAGCTTAAAATACAATGGAGTTTCACCAAGATGGAGTAACCCCATCCTTCCTAGTTCTCCCTCTAATGGAGAAAGAAAAAAAACAACAACCTCAGTATAATGTAACAGACAAGCATTCTAAGTCTGTGAAAGCAGGGAAGGAGGACTGTGTAGGCACCTTACGACTTGAGGAATGAGCACAGTGCTGCAATTGCCATGCCAGATGATGTTGGCACAATCTTCTGTCCCCTGCCTGGCCAAAGTGGCTGCAGTAATATGATCCCTTGCTGTGCAAGGGTCAGCACACCTGAGTGGGGTTGATTTTCCATCCTTTGATCAGTGTGCAACTAAGGAGCCTATTCCTCAGCAAGAATAGTGTCAGTGGGGTCTAGTGGCAACCTGATCCTCCACCCATACCTGGCTGCCATGAGAGTGTCTGATGCATCGTGTATCCAGAATAGTCACTGCTAGGCTTCACTCTTCCTCTCTGGTATCAGAGGGGCTCAGTGGGCAGCAAAGCTCCATCCTGCACAAGGCAGAACGAGGTGGTGGGAGGTACAGCCAGGTGGTAGCCAATTTCCCACCTTTTCTCTCTGTGTCACTGCGGCCCAGCAAGGAGTGAGCTTACTCTCCAACTAGAGAGAGGCATAAGACAATGTGAGTCAATGCCACACTGTCACCAGGAATGTGTCAGCAGGGCTGAGCAGGAAGCAGACCATACAGTCACTGGGCCCTCATGTTACATTTCACCAAGAGGTTTGCTTGCATAAAAAAAATTGCATCATATTTAAATTCTCATAATGTCTAAAATGTGCAGGATACAATTTAAAAAACTCACTGGTCGTAACATGAGTCAGGAAATTCACAACCTAAATGAGAACAGATAATCAATAGATGCCAACACTGAGATGAATCAGAAGTTGGAATTCGCTGACAAGTATTTGAAAGCAACCATCACAACCCTGTTCCCTGTGGCTCAGTTGGTTAGAGCATAGTCCTATAACTGAGAGTTTAGGAGCTCGATTCCCAGCCAGGGCACATACCTAGCTTGCAAGTTTGTTCCCTGGTCAGGGTACATCAGGGAGGCAACCAATCGATGTTTCTCTCTCATAGTGATGTTCTCTCTCTCCTTTCCTCTCTCTCTGAATGCAATGAAAAAATGTCCTCGGGTGAGGGTAAAAATAAATAATGAAAAATAAAGCAACTATCATAAAAATACTTCAGCAAGTAACTATAAAATCTCTTGAAGCAGATGAAAGAAGTGGAAAAATCTCAACAAAGAAATGGAAGTTACAAAAGAGAAATGGAAATTACAGACCTGAAAAATACAATAACCACAAAATAAAGACTCATCGGGTGGGCATAAAAGTAGAGTAGAGATGATGAAAGATAGTTTGACTTCTTTGCTGCTTGACTGAAATTTTACTTGCAAAGGCCAAAGTACTTCAAATTGCCAGATCCTCTGAGTATCTCTTGATTTTCTTAAAATTGATCTTTACCGCTTCTACTTTTCCCTCTCCAATAGATAGCTCAGTAAATTCCTGAAGATCCGCTTGCCTTGAGTTTTTCTTACATGGTAGTGTTCACCAGAATTGTGTTTTCTCCTATCTCTGTTATGCTACATCAGTTGTTCTCAATTTTGCTGCATGAGGAACTATCTGGGGACCCTTTCAAAACTGGTGCTGTATGTGCGCTACTCCAGATAGTTAAACCAGATACCAGATAATTCCATTGTGCAGCCAGCTTCAGAATCACCACTTCCTGGTTTTTCTTATTTATTCTAGTAGCTTCACTTATCAAATATCTATTGATGACTAAAAAAGCCATTCCAAATCTTTCCATAAGTACTAGAGCTATATTTCCCGTTTCCTAATAGTTCTCTTATCCTGTTTGTCCAAGAGGCAAAATCTATTTTCACAACTGACTTCAACAAACCTATGTTTCTCAAACAACTCCTGCTTACTTAGTAAGTAGGATCCTCATCATTTCAGTGGCAAGGGAAGTGACAATTTTCCATGTCACTTCATTGGCATGGGAAATTGATGGGAAACAATTAAACTTGTTTCTTTCATCTACCTTACCTTGCCTTAATTGCTTACCAGGGTCTGTCCAATTTTCCTTAGATATGCCTTTTGAGTTTATTCTTTCTTGCTTGTCATACCAATGTCCATTTTCCTGGTGAGTACAATGTCTTTTTTAAATTTTTTAAAATTGATTTCTTTATTTTTTTGGTTATAGTTTACATTCAATATTATAATGTATTCATTGCAGAGGCACAGCAAAGTGGTTAGCATGTCATGTACTTCACAGAGTAACCACTCCCCGCCACCCGCCTCTTCAAGTACCTGCCTGGCCCTGTACGTAGTTCTCATGATATTGTTGACATATGTTCCCTATGCTGTACTTTACATCTTCATTCTTTTGTAACTACCAATTTGTGCTGCTTAATCCCCTCACCTTTTTCACTCAGCCCCCAAACCCCCTCCCCTCTGGCAGCTGTCAGTGTGTTCTCTGTATTTATGCAATGTCTTCTTAAGTGGTGTCCCTGTCTCCAGGTTGTTTCTATTTTTGTGACTCTTCCACATTGCCACAGAATTATATGTTTAAAAGACAGATTGATTCCTCTACCTAAAAGTCTTTGATGGGCCTTATTACCCAGCAAAATGAAGTCTGAAGACACCGCTTGTCCCTTTAAAACTCATCTTCAACCTTTCATTGCAGACTCATCTAGTGTTTTTCTCTGCAGGAACTTTGTGCAATGTTCTCACCATGCTTCTTGCTGTTTGCAGATGAAAGTATGAGTTTTACTTAGTGTTTCATTCTTTGTTCCTTCATCTAAAATTCCATTCTTTTTCATTGCCTCTTTCAATAATAGTTGTTTCTTGAAGAAGATCCAGGATATGATTGCCATCTTTCTAGCTTTCCCAAATTGTTCCAAAGATGATTGTTTCAGTCATCTACTGTGGGAGGAAAAGATCCCCAAATGAAGGAGCTTAAAACAACAACCATTATGTTTGAAATTGATTCTGCAACATGGACGGGACTCTGCTGGGTGATTCTTCTGCTCACTTTGGCTAAGGTCACTTGAGGCTGGAATCCAGTAGGATACAGATGTGGCCGAGCCTGTCTCTTTCTCGATGAATTCTCAGGGCCTCCCTTTCTTCGCATGGTCTTTCATCTGTCTTCCCTTCAGGATGCCCAGATTTTTTATGTGGTGTCTCAGAATGCACAGCCACATATCAGGCATCTGATTGCATCATGCTTATGAATATCCCATTAGCCAAGTCTACAGCTAATAGGGAGGTGACTTTACAGGTGCTTGAATACCCTCAGGTGGTTCATTGGTGAGACCACAAAAAAAAAAAAAAAACAACAGTCCAACAGAGTCTGCCCTTAGGCCCCTGATAATCCATACCCTCATTTATTCAAAGTATACCTACCCCATCCCTATCTACCCCTAAAGTCTTATCTTATTATGCCCTCAGGGTCAGGCTAGAAGTCCTGGATCTCATTAGTTAAATCAGCTGGGTATGAAAGACGTTCTTCATTCTTAGTTGCCTGAATGCCACTGCTCATCAAGGGCTCCTTGATCCAGAGCTCTGTGAGCTAAAAAGGTAGCTAACCTTCGCACACCCAACATACAATGGTTGAGAGAGATAAGATAATAAACTAATTAGGTCCATTTAAAATGAGATGGAGTTGGAGATGAGATATTCAGAGCAGATATTCAGAGCATATTGACTGGTTCGGAGCAGTCACTGGTACATAGCAATTCTAAAATCCAGCTGGATTTATGTCAACAGTTTCTTGATTAGGTCCAGCTCCTCCTCTTAGGAGTGGTTTTCCCTGGCTCTTGGGCTCATCTTTTTTCCATAGAAAGTTAAGGACTCAGAAACCTCTGTTTAATTTGAATATCATCTGTCTCATTTAGTACAATAGAAGCTCGTATGATTCTTTAAACTGCTGTGAGCCTTTTCTGTGTTAAACTGTAATCCACTCCATTAAGCAGAGGCCATACCCACAGATATCTTTAAGAGGGATGTCTCTCTAGTTTGGTGTTGAAGTCAGGGTACTAGAAGACAATGTACCAAAGTTTCTTAGATACCACTTTGTTTGGCTAGTCTTAGGGTATGCCTCATTGACCCTCTTAGCTACATTCTCTGTAGGGTAGAGTAGGCATGGTATTCCAATTTATTACTGTCGATATGTTTTTCTCCTTGGAATCAGTGTGGGATAGTGCTTGTCAAAGAAAAGCATCCAAAAAGCTATTGAATGGAATATTTAGTGATTGGAGTTACTGTTCTGAGAATAATACATTGTGAAAGAAACTGCTATAGCCAACATGATACCATTTTCTGATTCTTATATTTTCCCATGAGAAAATAAAAGAATTCTATTTCTGGTGGTATCTCTTTCTGAAAGTAACACAAATAATGGACTTATTATATTACATCATGATTTTTTAGTATTGCAAAGACAGTTTGTTTTATTCTCTTTCTGCAATATATCTTCCCTGTTACCAGTGGAAAGTAATACTATTTTAGGCCTTAGAAATAATTATAGTATAAATAATTTGTCATTCATTTTAATTGGTATGATAGAATGTAATTTTAATATTTACTGTTGTTTTACATAATTATTGTTTAAAATCAAGTCCCTCATGGATCAAAGGATAAAGACCATCAGCCTTCTTTTAGAAATTATTAAAGATTTACACACTAAGGAGTCTTCTTAATTTGTTCAGGGCAATCAAATTCCATATAAGTGTTCTATATCCTACCCAGAAATTTTAATGATGCTATGCATATATGTTCGAAGGACCTAAACTAGTTCCACGGTCCTGGTTTCCTAATTGTTAAACTACCTTTCTTAATTGAAACCAGCGTATACCCTTGAAAATATCAGGTGTAATTTATAGGTTATAAAAAATCCAATTAAACCTACATAAGCTAGTCCTTAAAAAAAAACCTCATGCAATTGAAAGTCTTTAAAATAAAGTTTCATGTCTGGATGAGATTCTCCTTTGGATGAGAAATTAAAATTGGAGAACTGCCTGTTGGGCACTCTTTCTGTGCCCTTTTAATGAGAACCTGTGTTTCTTGCCATAATAGACTTCAAAGAGATTTTGCAGTTGTGTAATTTTCATAATGCTTGGAGAGCATGCTGAAGTGGTAGATCAATGTAGAACAGGTACTAAGTTTAGCCTTCTTTCCATGTTTGAGACATGAAGGCATTCTTCTAAAAGATCTAACTATTTTTGTAGAGGGCAACAATTAGCCAGATTGCTGTCTTTCTGAATGCTTTCTTTTCAGAAACGACAAACCAAATTGACTGAAATAAAAGCCAAGAGCTGTGTGAATTGCCTATTCAATTGACTGATTTTTAACTAAGAAGATGAAACAAATTCTGATGGTATGATGATAGGGTAGTTTCTTAGGTAACTAGATTAAGAAAAGCTTTGTCTTATCTTTCTAAGTCCTATAAGACAGAAAGCTTTGAGAACTCTTTGAAATCTGTGGTGTCATGTTCAGGGAAGACAGAGACATGAATTTTTCTCCAAAAACGTCTCAATGTAATATGAATTAATCAGGCAACTGAGAAAGATACATTTTTTCCACTTTTTTTAATTGTTCAAGTACGATTCTCTCCATTTCTCCCCAATCATCCCCCCAATCCCAGCCATCCCTACCTCCCACCCATGATCCTACCCCCACCTGTCTTTGTCCATGTGTCCTTTATAGTTGTTCCTGAAAACCCTTCCCCCTTTCCCCCATTATACTCTTCCACCTCCTCTCTTGTTACTGTCAGTTTGTTCTTAATTTCAATGTCTCTGGTTCTATTTTGCTTGCTTGTTTGTTTTGTTGATTAGGTTCCACTTATAGAAAGATATATTTTTAAAAGTCATTAGGTACACAAAGTTTAATTTAGACTTTTTATATTTTTCTTTTTTTTAATTTTAAGTAAAATAAATCACTATGAGCGAGCCCTTTTTGGTTATGGATATAACATGTACATTTATCATATTTCACAAACATTACTAAAAGTCTATAATATAACATAATTGGTCATTATCATGAGGAAATATTTAAATTGCAAAAAATATGTGCCAGGCATGCAGGTCACTGATAATCCAGCATAACTTTATTGATGGTTATTTTGTACTGCGATTTTAAATTTTTCTTTATTTGTAAAAAATATTCTCCAAGTAAAAGGTACCTACCATATTTTGCCACATATAATGTGCACTTTTTAATATATATAATGTACCAACTGCTAATGTTGGTACAGTGAGGAAAGAGAAATTGAATAGCCTTAAGAAAGTCATAGCAGCCCATCAACAAAGTTTAGGAAACCTGAACAAGTTGAATATGAAGCTAAGATTATCTGAGGCTCTTTCTAAGTCTAATTCTGCCTGTGGTCCTCAACTAAAAAAAATATGAACAATAATCTCCATGAATGTACAGAAGACAATAAAAGGACTGCTTGTTCTTAGAAGAGCTCATAAAGGGCCTGTGATTTGAGCAGTACTTTGGAAAATAAATACGTGACTAGGGAGAGTGTAATGGAGAGAGGTGGCTCTTTCAGAAGGGTCTCATGAATACTAGTATAAAAGAAATAAAAATAAGATATAGAAGACACCATGACTGGTGTGGTTCAGTGGGTTTGGTATCATCCTGCAAGAATGTTGGTTCAATTCCCAGTCAGGGCACATGCCTGAGCTGCAGGCCAGGTGGCCAGTTGGGGGCATTCAAGAGGCAACAGATTGATGTTTCTCTCCCTCTCTTTCCCCCTCCCTTCCCCGCTTTCTAAAAATAAATAAATAAAACCTTTGAAAAACAAAGAGGCTCTATAAAAAGGTCTAGAAGAGGAGTTGGAAACTTTGTCTGTAAAAAGCTAGGTGGTGAACATTTCAGTGTCTGTTGCAACGACTCAGTGCTGCTGTTGTACCAGATCAGAGCCATGCCATATATGAATCAATGGGGGCGGCTGTGTTCCAGTAAAACTTTATTTGCAGAAACTGGTGGTGGGGTGGATTTAGCCTGCAAGCTGTAGCTTGCCAACCTCTAATCTAGAAAATGCTTTTGCAAACTGCAAATAGTTAAGCCAACAATAGAAACTGCTATTGTTATCAAGGGGAAAAAAGCCACAGTCTATTCCTAATAAAATGAGTAGATCATTTTTGTTGGAAAAAAAAGGTTTTTTTTTTTTAAAGATTATGGTGATAAGGATAACTATAAAGAAGGGTAAAACAGATACTAAGAATTAAATAAAGGTGCTAATAAGCAGGGAACAGGAAACAAAAAGCAGTTTTTTTCTGGAATTACCCTGGAGCAAGTGTGTGAACATTTAGAGAAATTAGAACATGGAATACAAGCAACAAGTTTTTGCAATAATTAAGGCACAAAGCAATGGGGTCTATGGTGAGAGTATTCATGGTAAGAGCAGCAAGGACAAAAAGATTCAAGATCACTTTTGGATATTAAAAATATATCAGGCTGATGTTTGATTGGATATTTCAAGATTGATTTGATGTTGCCATGGGAAACAAATAAAAGGAAAAGGGATAGCAAGAGGTACATCTTAAAGCTTTTCCTGTACAAACCTGAACTTGAACTTTTTCATGAAAAAATTCTCAGAGCCTTTGAGAAATCAAATTGCCTTGACTTCAAGCCATTACACTAGGAACTCTTAAATAGAATTACCCCATCACTGCTTTTCCCAAAGTATTTGAATGAATAAAGGGAGAGGTCTGCAGTTCTACAAAGTCCTTATATTCATCTTCCCAAACTCTTAGGTGAACAATCAGTACGAATTTTCTCATCAGTTCGCTCTGGCCTACCTTTCTGCAAGTTTTAGTGGCATTTCTGGTTTGCTGGCAGGTTTCCATTTAGTAACTGCTTTATGATATAGAATCTGAAGTTATAAAACAAAAACTTAGAAGAGGTAATTGAATAAGCATTTAACTGATTTCATTATGTCTCACAATTATAGATCCGGAACTAGCCATTTTCCCATGAATGTCATAAAAGACAGTCCTATAAGAGAGTCAAGGTTATGGAGTGGAAGAGTAACATTTGGAGTAAGATCTGGTGGTTTCAGGGAAGTGTCTTGTGTTGTCCTAAAGCCAAAAAACAAGCAAACATGTAAACATTATTGTAAAGCAATAATACAAGTTATACTGCATAATGTAGAAAAGCGGCTTAAGCAAGACCATTAATTCTCTCATGTAAAGTAGTTGTGAGATAGGCATTTCTGAACTGGTATGAAAGTTTTGGGGTTTGGCTAGGTTCAGGCTGCAAAGCTTCATACTCTGCCATTCTTAGCATGCGGCTTCAATTCACCCGGTTACTCCACAGTTCTAATGAAACAGAATGGAATTTTTAATGTGTAATTTTAAATGATCACCCATGGATCTTAGCCTTTGTTTTCAAATGGTAATGTCAAGCCATTCTGGGCTATTTCTTAGAGTATCAGCTGCTCTCGATATTTAGCCTAGAATCGTGTAACATAGATGTGGAAAGGATAATAGACCACAAATTTTATTTGGAAATACTGAAAATTAAGCTGGATGCCCTGATTCCATAATCACCAACAGGCACAAATATTGATTTCTTTAAAGATATTTTATAATAGATGGTGGAAGTGTTGAGGATCTTGGTGTTGGTGCTCACCCCACAATGCATGTGTATATGGAACCGTCACATTATACATTTTACAATTACATTTGTCAACTACTCCTCAGTAAAGTTTTTAAAAAGGTTTTATAATTGACATTCTTGTGATATTTCAGGCAGACCTTCCTCTATTTGCTTCAAATAAGTAAGGTTTTTACACAATTACCATTTCAATTTGTTTTTGATGGCTATCATATTTGGAAATGATTAAAATAATATGACAAGTAATTTTGACCCCATCTACCATAAATATTGAGCACTAGGCTGTCTTTCTGGCCTTGACTCCATAAACCAATCCACTAAATGGTAAACCAGTGATTAATTTGCATATGAACAAGAATACTATTTGTTATTTAAAAAGTTGGGGAATTAGATGCATCAAAGTAAATGTGTTTGATTTGGCTAGGAATTTTTGATACTGCATTCATTCTGAACTGAATGAATTTTTCAGTAGGTTAGTAAACACCTACTCTGTACCCATTACTGGGGTAGCCGTTGGGAGCACAGCAGTGAATTAAGGTAGACTGAGCTCCTCCTGGAGGTGAAAGTCTATTCAGGAAAAAAAGCCTTTGACACAGTAATTACTTGTGCCCTGGACATGAAACTGAGAGCAAAAAATTAAAAAAAAAAAAACAAGAAAAACAAACAAAAACTCATAGACACAGACAACAGTGTGGTGGTCACCACACCAAAGGACATTGGGGTAGTAAAGGGTAAAGGGGGCCAAATACCTGGTGACGGAAGATGACTTGACTGTGGGCTGTGGGTGCACATGCAATACACAGACCATGCATCATAGAAATGTACACTTGAAGTGAATATAATCTTATTAACCAATGTCACCACAATAAAGAAAATAATAATAATAATAATAATAATAACAACAACAACAACAGAATGAGAACAAAGTACCTTAAGGTCAGCCAATAGGCTGACCTAGCCCACCTGGTGTACAGGCTCTGCCACAGAGCTGCACTCTCCCAGCTGAAATCCTACTTTTTCTGGAGTTACACAGTTTCTAAGGGGTGTGCCACAAGGGGAGTTTGAATGGAATTCATCTCCAGAACCTCAACTTCCATATGTACTCTATTGCTTGGTAACTCACAATGGCACTTCTTTCACTTTACCAAAAAACATAAAATTTTAAAAAAAGTGGACCTCTTTCCCTTTTCAAATTGCACTATGCTGTATTGCCCCACATGCAAATGGACTTAGCTACCAAACAAAGGGATCATCTGAAACATTACTTTGAAGAATAAAGGCCACTTAAACTTGCAAGTCTTTCTCTCCTTCCTTACAGTATTTCTGATAAGTTTGAAGCTTAATCCAAATTGATATATTCTCAATTCAGAATAACCAAAGCAAAATATAGTAGTGATACTGATTTAAATGTAATCGGAATGTTTTATTGAACTATCACATTTTTAAGATGCTTTTGCTAAAACTCATGAATAAATTGTACTTGATTTCTATCATATTTGATGTGCATTAATTCCCCCCCAAAACAGTTAAAAAGCCTATTTCATCAAGTGATGCCATGAAGTAAAATATGGATTACAATTATCTTATTTCATTTTAGTAATACTTAATATATTTCCCTCTGATAAATAAATAAGAAAGACTTATCTTACTTTAATAGGTATTGCATTGAATTTGTAAATTGCTTTGGGTAGTATGGATATTTTGATGATGTTAACTATTCCGATCCATGAACATGGTATATGTTTCCATTTGTTTGTGTCTTCCTTGATTTCTTTTTTCAGTGTTGTGTAGTTTTCTGCATACAGGTCTTTTACCTCCTTGTTTAGGTTTATTCCTAGGTATTTTATTTTTCTTTTTGCTATACCGAATGGGATTTTTTTCTTGATTTCTGCTTCTGCTCTTTCATTGTTGGTATACAGAAATGTCATATTTCACAGATATAGAACAAACACTTCAAAAATTTATATGGAACCATAAACGACCTCGAATAGCTGCAGCAATTTTGAGAAAGAAGAGCAAAGTAGGAAGGATCACAATACCTGACACCAAACTATATTACAAGGCCACTGTAATCAAAACAGCCTGGTACTGGCATAAAAGCAGGCACATGGACCAGTGGAATAGAACACAGAGCCAAGAAATAAACCCAATTCTCTATGGTCAATTCATATTTGACAAAGGAGGCAGCAACATAAAATGGAGTAAAAGTAGCCTCTTTAACAAGTGGTGTTGGGAGAACTGGACAGCTACGTGCAAAAAAATGAAACTTAAACACCAACTTACACCATACACAAAAATAAATTCAAGGTGGATAAAAGATTTAAATATAAGCCATGACACCATTAAAGTCTTAGAGGAGAACATAGGCAGGAAAATCTCAGATATTTCACACAGCAACATTTTTACTGATATGTCCCCTGAAGCAAGGGACACAAAGGAAAGAATAAACAAATGGGATCTCATCAAAATAAAAACTTTCTGCACGGCTGAAGAAAACAGTATTAAAATGAAAAGAGAACCAACTGTATGGGAAAACATATTTGCCAATGACACCTCAGACAAGAGTTTAATCTCCAAAATATATAAAGAACTTACATGACTCCACTCTAAGAATTAAAAAATGGGCAAAAGACTTGAACAGACACTTCTCCAAGGAGGACATAAGAGGATCCAGAGACACATGAAAAGATGCTCAGCATCACTAGCCATCAGAGAGATGCAAATTAAAACCACAATGAGACACCACTTCACACCAGTCAGAATGGCCATCATAAACAAAGCAACAAGCAACAAGTGTTGGAGAGGTTGTGGAGAAAAGGGGACCCTAGTGCACTGTTGGTGGGATTGCAGACTGGTACAACCACTATGGAAAGCAGTATGGAATTTTCTAAGAAAACTAAAAATGGATCTACCTTTTGACCCAGCAATTCCACTGCTAGGATTATATCCTAGGAACCCTGAAACACCAGTCCAAAAGAACCAATGCACCCCAATGTTCATAGCAGCACAATTTACAATAGTCAAGTGTTGGAAGCAACCTAGGTGCCCATCAGTAAAGGAATGAATCAAAAAACTATGGTACATTTACACAATGGAATTCTATGCAGCAGAAAGAAAGAAGGAGCTCCTACCTTTCGCCACAGCGTGGATGGAACTGGAGAGCATTATGCTAAGTGAAATAAGCCAGGCAGTGAAGGACAAATACCATATGATCTCACCTTTAACAGGAACCTAATCAACAGAACAAACAAACAAGCATAATTTATCCAAAGACACTGAAATTGAGAACAGGCTGACAGTCACCAAAGAGGAGAGGGGTAGGAATTTCAAGGGGAAAGGGGAAGGGTTTAGAGCAACAAGTATAAAAAGACACATGGACAAAAGCTGGGGGGGTGGAAATGGGAGGGAGGTGGGGAGGGCTGGGGCAGTGGGCTGGGATGGGAGTAGAAGACAGAAAACTGTACAAGAACAGTAATTAAAATAAAATTAAAAAAAAGACTTATCTTAAACTTTACAAAATATACATATCAATTTAGAATTCTTTAAGAGTTTTTCTAAAATCTTTTAGGGGAAATATAACCCCCTCAAGAAGCGACAACAAAAACCCTTGAAAACTGCTGCCTAGTGTTTCTCAAATTATGGTCTGATGTGTAATTAGATGAACACTCACCCAAGGTACTAGTTTTCAAAATGTCCTACAATGAAGCAATGTTACCCAATAAATTTAATTTTAAAAAATCAGAAAAAAACTATCCTGGATCCTACCACATACCCATTAAATCAGAACTTCTGGGGAAATAAGGACAAAAAAACTGATAGTTCAACATGTATCTAGTTTTTCTTAACCACATTAAGTTTTAGAATTTATTTTCAGGTGAAAATGGTCCATTTAAGGGAATTATAATATTTCATACATATTCAGGAATAACAAGGTACTTTATAAAATAGTAAATGTATAAAGAGTCTCCTGATGGAGAGCATCCAGCACCTGACATAGTTCCCAGCATGCACTGGATTGAAAGTGAATGAATACAAGTTATAGACCTCCTTCTAGAATATTAGAAGATTTATCATAGAGGATGCCTCTTCCCTCTGAAACGTTAAAGATGGACTCTGTAGTGAGTGCTTTTACAAAGGCTGTGTACCTCTTCATCTAAATTTAATTTACAATGGAGTCATAGGTAGTAAAGACATAGCAGGGTGCCTTCCAGATTCCACTGCTGTGATCTTCAAATGAATAAACACCGTGGATTATTCAACCTTCAGAAACTTCTTAATTAAGGAAAGCAGTAGTGTGCGGAGGAACAGCCTGTGTGTTAACCTTGTTGACACAGTGTAGAAATCCCATGTAGATGTCTTGTACAAAAGAATGAAAATGTTCTAGTCTCTAAATTGGAATTTCCAAGTAATTGTACTTCTAATGAAAACTGCTGCCATGGATTTCTGGACAAAGACTCTGATGTACAAAGTCAAAATGTGAAAATAGCAAGCTTTCGTGATCTCTGAATGTTGTTTTTATTAGTTAGGTAAGTATGACAGCTCTCTCTTTACCCTAATAGCCCCCCCCAGAGGAAATAACATTTTTGTTTGTCGAAACAGTACTTAATGACTACTCTAAAATTAGAGTTTAAGACCTTTATCTCTAGAATGAAAAGCTCTATGTCCTTGACTCTGATGTTTATCATGAATATTAATTTTCAGTCTTAATGTCAAGCCATGAAATTTTTATATATTGTCATACCTTTCCCTTGACAATTTGGTAATTGCCATAATTTCCTCATCAGCAAGGTTTGTTTGTAGCTTCCCCAGTTTAAGGAGGCCATAAAATTGGTGTCTCTGAGTTCTCTCTTTTGTGTCAACATGAGAGGCCTGTAGACTTATTTGCTCTCAGCAGTAACTGGACCCCTGATATTAAAAGAATTATAGTTTCCATTGGTGCCTTTACAAGATAAAGGACTCAATGTATTTTTGTCATTACAGGTTTTAATCATTACTTTGGGATTACTTTCCAGTTAGGTGAGATTTATGCCCACTTCTCTGGACCCTTTCTCTATTCCTCACATAAAAATAGTATTTTCTAGAAGATATCTATAATTTTCTTTCAAGTTGATTCATTGCTAGTATCTGATCATCAAATATCAGGCTATGTATGTTCCCATGGCGTATCAGTATCTAACAATAAAATTATTTAAACAGTATATCCACAGACATACATCTGTACATAAACACCCATATACATACTTTTTAAATATATGCAATTCAAGTGGAATACTGTTCTCTTATGTTTATTTGTGCTTTCAACAAAGACTTAAACATCCGCTAAGCATCAGATCTGCATTTTTGTTTAGGGAGAGGAAGAAAAATGGACAATACACGAACTGGCCTGAAAACAGCACAATCAACCAGGAAGGAGAGACTCATAAAGAGTGATCGATCTGTATCACTATATGGCCAAGGCTGTTAGAGACCTGGTGACAAAGTGCTGTTGCAACCCAGAGGGTTCAGAGATGGGGACACAGAACAAGGTACATTGCAGCTGCGCATGAGACGGAAGTTGCTTCATAGAGAGATGGAGAGGACATTTTATTTTACACAGTGGAAATAGCACAGTGCCAGCTCTGGTAAATTGGGAAAAGGTGCTGTGAAAGGGAAGAACCCCAGATGTATGTGGTCAGACCAAAGAGTGAATGATGGTACATGGGAAGATGCAGAAGATGCCAGAAAATAAACTTGGGGATAGATTGGAGAAGGATTTGTGGATGGGATCCCAAGCTTGACAGTTTGATTTTTCCTTAGGAGACTGAGACAGTGATCCAGGATGGCCTAAATGCCATAGACAACATTTTTCTGGATATTTTAGTCATCCAGGTAATTATTTAACAAATTTGTTTCAGAGCTCATCTTATCCAGGCAACGGCTAAGAATCAAAGGCAGTCTTCATTCTCAAGAATCTTAGTCTTTTGTGGGAGAAAAATTAATGAAGTGAACAAATAATGTCTAATATGAAAAGGTAACAAGAGACAAAAGAACAGAGTGCAATGGGTATATAAATGAGGCATATAATTCAGAATAAATATCAGGAAAGGCTTCCTAAAGCTATGTGTTCAGCATCTTGAGTTCTGACATGGGAATATAACTTGGCTAGAGGAAAAGGGGGGGTTGGAGGATATCCTAGGTGAGAAAATAGTGTAAGGCTATAATCATCATACATGCCTTCTAATTTCCTATGACTATAGCAAAGTGTCTACGGCTTGGGTTGTTCTGAGAAGGAGCTGTGGACGTAGGAAGGGATCAATTCACAGACTGCATTTGCAAAACCAAGGAGGTAAACTTTATCCTAAAAGATACAGGAAGTTGATGAAGGATTTTGAACAGGTGGATGGCAGAATAAGATATGACTTTTAGGGAGCTCAGTTGGCAGTAGTGTGCGTGGAAGTTGACTGGAGGCTTTAGAATAGCATCTAACTATAGGGTTGTCTCAGAGTGGGCTCCCCGAGTTGCACACCCTATGTGAACATAACTAGAGAAACGGGGAAGCTATATGAGGAAAACAAGGCAGCCAACCTAATGTGTATTATAAAGCCAGTTACTGCTGTGGGCAACTGAAAATTAGGCTCTCTAGAGAACTCTGGGAGAAATTGTAGGCATGCCCTCAGAATCATCACACCCAAGGGAAGAGGAAGCTGGGTTATTTATCCCCCACCACCTCCCATCTGTTCCTTATTGAGGACTTCCTCTAGAAACATGAATTCTCTAGCATTTCTGGCTTGCCCATCATACAGACCAGTCTTGGTCCGTAAGCCAGACCAACGCCTGAAGCATGAGGTTTTCTGATGTTTGTAGGAAGCAGCCTTTGTATGCTAGCCATTTGGGGGAGGTACTGACCACATCAGCTACAGGGGCTAACCGGATGGGAAGTGTTCAGGGTCCAGACTTAGGCCAGCACCGTGAGCAGGCAGAAAAGGCCGGGAGAGCTACCAGGCCATCCCTTTCACAGGATTTGGGTATGGGTTCAGTGTCAGGGATGCAGTCAGCGGCGTTGACTTCCCACAAAGTAGATAGATGTAGAAAGATGTTGTAAAATGTGTTTTTTTAACAACCCAAAAGTTTTAGTATATGTGTGAAACCAATATTGAAGCATCTTTATAGTTATATATGTTTTAAAGAAGGATCATGTTATAGCAGTATAAACACTGGATAGGAACCAGAAGTCGTGGAGTAGTTCTTACATCTTCAAATTTCTAACTGTGAAACTTGGATGATACTCTTAACCTCTCAGACCCTTTCAGGAGAAAAGCAGAGGTAAACATCAAAGCATCTTTGTATAGGTTGCATGAAACAAAGTGTAAGCAAGACTTGTACAAAATTTTTCACTTTAAAATAGAAATACCATCAACTATTGTGGTCCTAGTACCTATCAAGTTGTTTATTATTAATGAGTGAATGAATCTAGATGAATACCTTTCATTTGTCCTATACCATATTTTGACAACTGTCACTATGTCATACATAGTTCAGTGTTAAAATATCTGTACTTAGCACATATTTTCTATACTGTTTTTTTCTCTACTGAAAATAGTATCATTAAAACATTTCTATCAATTAAATCACCAAATAACTCTATGTGTATATTTTTAGAAAAAAATATACATGTAGTTAAAGATGTAACTTTATTTCTGCCTCAGTAAACCTCCTTTTTGCCTGTGCTGATGAGCAGTTTCCTTCTCCTGCACACGGCACACTTATGGCCACTTGGTTGTGAGAAAATCCTCAGGTCATCGGAACTCTGTATTAAGTTCCACCCCCATCCCTTCCTGTGTTATTTTATGGGAAATAATCTTTAATCTTGAATCCTTTCAGAATGGACTTCAGTCTCATTTGGGAGTCAAATTATTGTTAAATTGTCTCTTCCTTCTCTATGGTTGAGTGAGGACTCTTTTTCCTGATTCCAAAGAAAGAGCTTGGCATCCCTGCCTGCATATACACAGGGCCAACTCTGCCCCTTTATCACTCAGGAGATTCCTAGCTTTCTCTTTCCTGTCTGGCTTTCGAAGTCCAAGCTTGTATGCGTCCATTTAAATGGATTTCTTTGAAAATGTCTTTTAATCATTTTGGCAAGCATCTGTCAGAGAATTGCATTACTGTCTGTCTCAAAGAGTTCAAGTTGTATTTTCCAAAATACATACTTGAGGTTATTTTGAAAGAGATCATCAATGTCAGGAATTCCTTTCAAAAGAATCTAGGTGGTGGTGGTTACGGCTATGGGTAGGGATATAGGTGAAATGAAATCAGCAGTGCATTGATAACTGTTGAAACTGGATGATGGTTCATGGGAATTTTGTAGTGTTTTCTACTTTTGCATATGTTTGAAATGCTCCTTAATGAAAAAAAAAAAAAGCGAGGACACAGAAATTAAAACGGCTCTCTAAATCTTAGTTCTGGAGCATTTATCTTTCATGCATCAGCAAGCTATAGTTGTATAACAAATCGTATCCAAACACAGCCAGCCAAAACAATAAGCATTTCACATTGATCACGAGTCTGTGCACCAGATGGGCTCTCTCATGTATCTGCAGTTGGTATAATATTGGGCTTTCCTGGTCATGGTCTCTAATCCTCCACAGAATAACATGTGTTTTACATCTAGCAGGGGCTGGGATCCCAAAAAGGGAGTGGATCTCCCTTGATGCCTCTTGATGCCTAGGCTACAGTGAAAGCGTGCCACATTCTGTTGCCCAAAGCAAGTCACAAAGGCCACCCAGGTTCAAGGAGTAGGAAAGTAAGCTATTTCTTACTGCGGGGAGCTGCAGAATGGCATTGCATCGGGGGGGTCAATACAGGGGAGCTGTAAATTGCAGCCAGCAGTGCAATCAATTTAACAAGTAAGCATTTCTTGCTTTTAAATCAACTCCTACTTATATTCTGATAATTTACAAATGTGTATGTCTACCCCCAACTCTCCATCCAGTTTTAACCAGACTATCGGTCACCTACTCTTTGATTTCCCATTCAGTGGCCAGAGTTTATTATACCTTCTGTAAAACCTACTCTCTCTGTCTCTCTCTCTTCTTCCAATCAATGTCATTACCATCCATCCATCCATCTCTCCATTTATTATTCATCCTTCCATCCATTATTTAATTTAATAAACATTTATTACATACCTGGTATGTAGCTAGAACTAGGTAATCATTGAAGAATCTAGACTAGCAAGAACAGTCATAGCCTCTTTGCTCATAGGCCTTACAGTTGAAAGGTCAAGAAACACAATCAGAAATAACACAAAATGCATTGCAATTATAACAACTGTCAAAGAGGAAAGATACATGGTAGTGTGTGACATTGTTACTGAGCAGACTGGGGCCCGTAATATGGTGCCTTGGCGAATGACCCAACAATTAATGCTGGAAGGAGCAGGTCTTTATTCACAACATCCCAGCCTCGGGAGAGCTTAGAATGCCTCAGCTCGAAGCCCTCCTTTCCCACAAGACGCAGCACTTCCCATGCTACCCATCAGGCTACCAGCCAAAAACATCCCCAAAAGTGTCCCATGTCCTTGTCTGTGCAGGACTTGGAACACATTGCCATCACCCTCCAATAGTCCAGAAAAGCATAAGACCTGAGAGTCCAGGTAAAATCCAGGTGTAGCAGTTCAGGGTCTTGAAGGAAGTCCTTTGCAGCTCCGGAGTCAGCTGGAGCAGTGACAGTCACAGCAGCAGCATCCCCTTTCTTATAAGTCCAGGCTGCATGGCCTCCTTCCTCACTATAAACCACATTGCTGCTTGCTAACTTCTCCTATCTCACTGCCTTCTTTGCCACCACATGGCCAAGAGCCCTTCTTTACAGACAGCATGCCTCCTCCCTCACTACTCCCTCCAAGGCCAAGAGCACAGTGAGAGAGTGAGAGAGAGGGAGGGATAGAGAAAGAGCCTCACAGCAGGCCAGTGGAGCCCTTCTGCACCCTTTCAATCTGTGACCAAGAGAGGAAATGGCTGCCAGGCGTGGTTTAAATCTGGCCTGGATCTTCCCTTTCCATAACTACATATACCACAACTGCTCCTTCTCCCTTTCCCCCCATTGTTAGTCCACGCAGGTGTGGCCAGGTGAGGCGGAGTGAACCACCTTCCAGCCTCTCCTGAAAGTGCAGCAAGTCCCCATTACATCAGGGGTTAAAGTCTCACCCATCCCCCTTGCCCTTAGCAGTAGGCTCAGCTATTCAGCATAACTGTGAAGCTAGCCAAGTTGCCACAGTTATGCAAAATAACTCTCAATGGCTGTCCTCAGCTTCTCCAACCCCGCCCCCAGCCAAGGCTGTGGAGGTTTTTCCTCGATATCTGACCCCATTACAACATTATAATCAGGTCTGAGTTTGTGCAGATTTGATTGATCAAACCTGGGTCTTGGAGTGAGGAGACAGAGCATGAGTCTCAAGCAACCATGGAAGAGATGTAACTCGAGGGAGAAAGCTTTGTTATTAATCTAGCCT
The DNA here is from genome assembly GCA_004027475.1 of Anoura caudifer. NCBI lineage: Eukaryota > Metazoa > Chordata > Mammalia > Chiroptera > Phyllostomidae > Anoura > Anoura caudifer. The sequence goes on from PVKU01002734.1 coordinate 205,951, forward strand.
ATCCTGATAAACACACATGGTGTTATAATGGGTCAGCCTCATATATCTTGAAGAGGATAGCTTTGATGGCAGAGCTTGGTGTGAGGAGGAAATCTCTCCTTCTTCCAGAGACTTCCTTCAGTGAGGGCAGACCATGAGAGCAGAGAGGACAACATGTTATAGAACGAACTAGTATACATTTCAAAAGAGCAGGATTTGGGGGAAAGGAGCAGATGAGTCATTATTTATGAATCACAACAGGTAGCAGGAACACCAATGCCAAGTTCATCTCTGAAGTGTAGACTATAAGGAAATAAATAGTCAACAATTAAGATGGCGGGCCGTAGGGGAAGTAATGATCACAGAGGAGAGCCAGGTTGTATTGGCTTAAGGCAAGAAGAGAAGGGTATGCTGAGGATTTAGGGCAGTTGTGTGATTGTGGAAATATTATACCATAGGGTACAGTGAAAGATTTTGAGAAATAGCATATGCGTGGGGGCTATAATATGAATGAATGAATGAGTAAATGAATGAATCACAGAGCATTATGGAGATGCCAGCGAATTAAAGATGTGTGTTTTGGAGAAAGGGATGGTTGCAATTTTGGCATTAATTCATGAAACTACAGGTGACAGACATCATGACTGTGTCTCACTATCTCTTTAAGAAAGATGACTCACTGATTGAGGTGATGGCAGACTCAGACTCAGAGACCATAGTATCCGTATGTTTTCTATGCCGGATTGATGGTGAACCAGGACTTCAGGTCCCAGGTGTCTATTACTCCTCCTGAATCTAACTTCTCATGAATTGCTTCATGTTTAATTGTTCACTATCAGCTCTTCATCATTTTCATTCCCTGCTGCTTCTAAAGCATGTAAAATCATGATGCGTAAAAACAGCTTAATAAATTTAAATACATTTAAAGAAATAGGAGATGAAGGAGACAAAATACAAGGTATGGAAAGCCAGAGAAAAATACAGAAAACTATAGCAACAGTGAAAAATATAGCAAAGTATAGCATTACTTTTAGAACTAATCTAAAACTATATGTAGTATAAAAGGGAAATGTTAGAGTGTAAAATTTGAGTCCTTGTATAGACTTAACGTAACTGGACACACATTGCAGAAGCTTATTTTGATAAGTACAAAGCTTTGTCTTCATTTGTCCATTTTTCTCTGGATAGCAACCTTCATAAATTCTCTGCAAACACTTATCTCATTACGCTGAATGTAAGAAGGCAAATATTGTAAGAGACACAATCGATATCTCTACCAATAAGCAATGACACAATGCTTTCTTATCAAAGCAATTGTAAAAGACATTCCAGTTTCAGAGATGATAAAATGTGAGCAAAATGTACATCTTAGAATTGATAAAATCTAGAAGTTGATGAAAACAGACAAGTCACTAAATGATTTAACACATGGTATTAGAAAACTTCCAGACAAAGTAAAGCCATGACCTACCATGCTTCAGAAATAAAAATAATTTAACAAATGAAATTCACTGAAACTACTTGACCAGTATTTCACAAGATATTTCTGAAACCTTAAGAGTGTTAATTAAGTTAGTTCCGATGCATGATGAGGTTTATTATCTCAGACTCTGTGAAGTGATATGTTAACTTGTAGCAAACTGTGAAGTTGCAAATTATTTTTGTCTGGGAGGGATGCAAATGAATTCTCTTCAGAAAGAAAGAAAACCCCAAATATTACAATTTTATTGCTCTATAGGACATTAGCCAGTTTTATATCTCACTTTGCAATATTACTCTAGCAATTTTTCTTTTGTCAAAGAGATATTACCCCAGACCCTTGTTAAAAACAGGGAGAAGACTTCAATGAAAACTAATGTAATAGAGGTGAGAGACTGAACTCAACTTAGTTGAAATGAAAGGCAAGTGAGAACCTTTGACGCTACCAACTAAGCTATCGAAAAGTGTAGTAACTATACATGGTGTCAGATAGATTCTGTATCGACTTGATCACTTTATAAGTTATATAAATATATCATTATGTTGTACACCTGAAACTAACATAATATTATATTTTCACTGCAGTTAAAAATAAAAACTATATTTTAAAATTTAAAAAGACAGGCAAGGGAGTTTTAAAACATTGATGTGAGCTACTGGATAAATACTGGAAAACATTAGGGGGATGTTTTAAAACTGGTCCGTGGGTCAGGTCATCTCAGTTTGCTAAGTGGTGCTTATGAGAAGCTAGCCTCCTACCCTGCCACAGAGACAGGGTGCTATCCTTCTTCAGGATTACATTTCAGAGGCGTGGCTCCCAGGTGCTGGAGAAGGACAATCCTGGGTTATAAAAGATGTACATCTCAACGAGGCAGAGCAAGGTTTTCCAACTGCGTTTTCCAAAGTAAGTGCTTTAAGGATATTTAGAGGAAAAGGAGGGCTATAATCAGAAAGAAAGCTGTGTAAAGCTGAGTCAGTCTTAGGGGTATGTTAAGGCTCCCTTGGTCAATTTCACTGGTTATATATACCGGTCTCTGGAATTCTTTTAGAATCAACTTTGTCACCCTTCTGGTCCTCTCTGAATTGTTGACATGAGTTCACTGCCTATTTGTATGGTGTTAATGTGTTTTACATTTTTAAAAATTGTATTGTGACATCTTTTGCCTACAACACTTGCTAGAATAAGCAGAAATCAAAGACACTGAATCCAGAAAACAAACAAAGCAAACTAGCAACAATAAGACACATTAAAACACAGATTTACAAAGGGCAAAATAATCATTTCTGGAATGTGACTAATGAGACAGTGTGGGGAAAGCTAATGGAGTAAGGAGAGAAATAAATGGAAATAATTGTCTTTGGAATGTGAACATTAACATAATGGAGAGCAATAAATAAGAAGCATGACAAAATTAAGTATTTTATGTCATTGTCCCAAGAGGCACTCAGTTGAGAAATCACACCACAAAAATATTTCAGATCATGACAACTGTATATGGTTTAAAAAACAAGAGAGACCTTAGAATAGCCGGAGAATAAACAATTTCTTGCTGCCTCTTAAGTACTTTTTAATCCCACTCCTAAATGTTCTTTGTCAACTCAAAAGTTAACTTGAATTCTGACTCAGACATAAATGAAGCTTGCAACATTTATTTCTGTATTGCCAACAGAAATATGTATTTGATTCTATTTAAAACCTTCCAGGCTTTCCCATTTATTTAAATTTATAAAAGTCTTTTTCTTCGATGTTATTCTACATTTATTTTTTCATTGTCTGAGAAAACGAACTGAAAAATCTAATTTTCATTTCCTAAATTGCTATTTTTTCCATGAACTTTCTATAACTATCCAAATGATTAGAATAAAATGGGATATGGCCAATTGCCTTCTAGAGGGATTCTTCACAATTAGAAATCACCAAAAGTAGCGATGAAAGCAGTATGTAATGGTTTTAAAACTAGCTCGTGGATGCTGTTGCATATTTTTGCTTTGACTACTTTTATCTCATAAGTATTTTTTTTACCAAGTTCCAAGTATAAAGAGGCACTCAGTAAATGATTAACTTTTAAAAGCAACTACCTGCTTTGTTTCTAGTCTAAATATAATCAATATGAATCAAGCAATAAAGACTATGTGAGAGCTGCATTATACTTTGTTATCTAAAAATTCCCATTACGGAAACATCTCAGGAACATGTATTTTCAAAGATTGTTTTCAAGAATAATAGTATCTCTGGGTCAACGCAATTAGCATTATCCAATAGAAACCGACATAATGAAAGAAATATTCTATATCTGTGCTGCCAATACAGTAGCTAGTAGCCATATATGGCTATTAAATACTTGAGATGTGGCTACTAAAACTGAAAAACTGATTTTTTATTTTGTTTTATGGAAATTAATTTAAATAGCCACATGTTGCTAGTGGCTACCATACTGCACAACACAATCTTCTTTGAGGTGTTCTTCAAAATAAAGGAAAATATTAATTTTTTTTTTTTGCTTAAAAACACAAAGCTTTGCTAACCTGGTGGTTCCCATATTTAGTAAAGCAAGGAATCACTCTTTTACATCAGAGAAAAATATTAAGGCACACTGTGCTTTTAATCAACAATAAAAAATAATAGGTGTTTAGGGCCATTTACACATTATTCCCTATTTTAGTTGCTTGTTTAATTATGTACTCACTCAACTAACTTCATTGAGCTATGTACTGAGTGAATACTGTTGAGATAGGGTCTCACTGATTCACGGCAGATTAGTTAAGGAGTAAGTACATGCAGTCTGATGTGTTCCGAGAAACACAGAGGGCTGCGAGAATATAGATAAGGGCACGAAACTTGCCATGGGAAAAGTCTCCAGAGGGAGACTAGAGGACAAGTAAGATACCATCTGGTGAAAAAGAGACCCCTTTTCAAGTCAAGACCTTGGAAATTGGTGTGTCTGGATGACAACCTCTTGGAGCTTACTCAGTAGTAAAATGGGGATATCAATTTCTTGTGCCTGTTCTGAGAACTCAGTGAAATAATACATATAAAGTCCTTAGTAGGATGCCTGTCATTTAGCAAAAGAACAATGACTGTAAAATATCTTCTTTTTTTTTTAATTAAATTTTATTTTAATTGTTGTTCTTATACAGTCTTCTGTTTTCTACTCCCATCCCGTCCCTCCGCCCCAGCCCTCCCCAGCTCCCTTCCATTTCCACCCCCCCCAGCTTTTGTCCATATGTCTTTCATACTTGTTGCTCTAATCCCTTCCCCTTTTCCCTGGATATTCCTATCCCTCTCCTC
>PVKU01002735.1:0-71672 GCA_004027475.1 Anoura caudifer
GCATGGAACTTCACAACCACTTCTGACACGTTCCATCACTCACATCAACGTTTCCATAAACACTACCAACCTTTTGTTGCCTTGCAGTTGCTCTTGTACCTTTCTTGAAATGGGAAAGCCAAAGGGGTTGAAAATGTTGCTTATGTTCATGCATCTTCAGTGGGAAAGGGGCCACACACACATTCACCACTTGTGATGAGATTTTTTAGCTTCCAAAAACTTTAAGACACAAGCAGTAAGGTAAGAGGGTCGACAAGCTCTTGCTAGGAATATTACTGTCTAAAGCTGAGGCGATTGTGCTAAAGGTCTCTTCTTAAACCCAGTTTTGGAAACTAAACCTCTTAGAAAAAAATGAGATGCCAGTCCTAAGTAATTTCCCAGTCTTCCCTTTCCTGACAGCAAGTTTAAAATCAATGTGCCAAATACAAAACATTGGCTCTCTTCATTATTGCCTCTGAAACTTTTCAGAGAAGTTTTATGTCAACAAGCTAAATTGTACATTGCTCCATACTTCATCAACATAATAATTCAGTTTTGAGAATAAGTTACTTCAGTCAAATTGTTAAATCTTACTTAAGTAAATGGTTAAGAACATCTACTCCCCAAATTCACCTCCTATTAAATATCTGACTGTTTGCTTACGTGGTGGAGAAACAATCCTTCCTCTAACCTCAAGAATCTTTGGGCTGGTCTAACAATCCAACAGGTATGACACAGATTACCAAATGAAACAACCAAATTTGAGACGTGCATAGGCATGGGAACTTCACTCACATGAGAGAGTCAGGAACCCCACCTGCAGGAGAGCACCAGACATAGAACGGAAACGTGGGCACATAAAATGTGCTGAGGCTGTGATGGTGTGAGGGGCAGTGGGGCAGTGGGGCTTCAAAGGGACCCTTCAAAACGATTAGGAGCAGATCCTGGGAAAAAGGTGCTATTCCCTAGATGTCCACAAGATGGAGACAAAAAGTAGCATTTACTGCCGGCCTCAACTCAGATGCTATTCCAAAGATGCACACTAGATGACGGTGTACAGCAGAGTGTGAAAAAGGGTCCCACCCCCAGAGAGCAGGGGTCCTGCCAAGTCAGCCCTGGGTCCTCTGACTGCTGGGAGAAGTACTATTACCTAAAAGAGGATGGATCCTCATGACATGAGCTCTGGGTCCTCACCAGACAGCATAAGAGGTCATGTCAGGTCACCTCTGGGTCTTATGAGCAAGGGGAGGGGCCCCACCTGAGACCTGTGGGTCCAAGGGTCCTGTTACCTCAGCCCTGGGCCACTGGAGTGTGGAGAGAACCACACAATAGACAGCAGTGTCCTGTCACTGCACACCAGTGTCCTGTGAGGGTTGAGAAAGGTCCTTCCCTGTGAAATGTAAGTGTCCTGACCCTTCATCTTTGAGCCCAGTGACTGTGGGGAGGGGTCTGACTTGAGAGAGCAGGGGCTCCTGTCACTGCAGCTCTGGGTCCTGGGAGCCTGAAGACAGCTCCCCTCCGAGAGTGCAGGGCTCAGCCACATGGGCCTCGTGATCACAAGGTGCGCAGAGGCTGTGGGTCCATGACTGCGGGGAACATCCCTGCCTGTGATGGGTCCTGTCCCTTTGCCTGTGCGCTGTGGGTGCAGCAACAAGGGCTTTCTGGAGAGAGCTGGGGATGCTGCCACTTCAGCCCTGGGTCCCGGGATTGCAGGAAGAAGCCCCGCCAGGGGGAGGAAACTGTGGTTTCACATCAGCACTGGGTGTTGTGAGCAGGAGGAGAGGCCCCACCTGAGAGGACACCTGGTCTTCTAACATCAGCCAGGGTCCCAGAGAGTATGTGGGGGTCCAATGTGATATAGTCTGGGGTGCTGTCTCATCACTTCATGGTCTTGTGAATGTGGGGTGGGCCCCTCACTGAGAAATTAGGGGGCCCTATCGCCTGAACTCTGGGTCCTGGGAGTATGGGAAGGGGCCTCTCCCTGCGCGGAGTGGGGTCCTGTCACAGTGAAGAGGGACCCGACCTGGGAAAGAGAGGTATCCGGCCTGGTGGCCGAGTCCTGTGGACATGGGGAGGGCCCCCACCTGATGGAGTAGGGAGCCCGTCACACTGGCTCTGTCCCCTGTGTGTCTGGAAAACTGTCCCACCAGGAAGAAGAGCAGTTCCTGTCGCCTCGGCTCTGGGGCCCCCGAGTGCAAGAAAGGGTCCCTCCCGGAGAGCGCAGGGCATCCTGTCACATTGGCTCTGGGTGCTGTGACAACAGGGTCGGGTCACACTGGAGACGGTGGAGGGTGCAGCAGCTTCAGGTTTTGCTCCTGTGACTGTAAGAAGGTGTCTGTCCTACCACAGAGTAAGGAGCCGTGTTCCCTCAGCGCTGGGTCTTATTGGTACGGCCAGGGGTCCCACCTAAGAGAACAGCAAGGCCTGTGACACCAGGTCTGGGTCCCGTGCGTGAGTGGGGAGCCCCACCTGGGACAGCAGGGTCCTGTGATGACAACTCTGCCTCATCCGAGAGCTGGGAGGGGTCCCACCAGAGGGAACAGGGGTCGTGTCACGTCTGCTCCTGTTCAGGGAACATGGGGTGGGGTTTCGCCCAGAGAGAGCAGCAGCTCAGGGCCTATGAGTATGGGGTGGGGGGGGCAGCTGCCAGAGTGAGGGGTCACGTACTTCAGCTCTGGGTTCTGTGATTGTGGACAGGGGCCCCCCTCTGGGAGAACAGGGGTCTTGTCTAATTAGTTTGGGGAAAGGTCCCACCAGCGGCAGTAGTGGGCCCTGTCACATGAGCTTAGGGTCCAATCATGATGGGTGTGTAAGACCTGCTGAGCTGGGGATGGTGTGAGGTGCCCTGGAGATTCAAAGTGTCCTCGGAAGATGAACTGAGTAGCTGCTCAGTAAACAGGTGCCATCCACAGGATGTGCACTAGAGGGCAGCAGAGCAGAGCATTTCCAGGCAGCAGGCAGCTGAGAGCCGGTAAGGTCCACTCTGCCAGCACAGAGCGGCCTGTCCCATCAGCTCTGGGTTCTCTGAGTGTGAGGAGGGGTCTCACCTGAGAGAGTGTGGAGCCCTGACACGTCGGATCTGCGCCCTGTGACTGGGGGAGGGGCCCCGCCTGAGAGAGCAGGGGTCCTGTCACAGCGGCTCTGGGTGATGGGACTGTGTGGCAGGGTGGAGCCTGAGAGATTGTGGGTGCTGGGATGTCAGCGCTGAGTCCTGTGCATGAGGGGGGGGGTCCAGTCACTGCTGCTCTGAGTCCTGTGAGTGCAGGGAGGGGTCTCACCTGGGAGGGCAGGGTCCAGCCATATCGGCTCTGGGTCCGTATGCGGTTGTCACGTCTTTGGTTCTTAGACTGACAGGATTGTCTTCCTGAGTAATCCAAGACCTGATCAAAACAATGGGAAACAGAAACTTGTTCTAAGGAAACATTGTATCTCTGCTTTACGGGCAGAAAACGTCTCACACCATCTTCTCTGGCTCCGCTCAGCACAGGAAAACTTGGTCCTTTCAACGAAGTGAAACAGAACCAAGCTGTGCTTCTACATCAGCTTACTTTCCACATTTACACTCATTTACTTAATGAAATGTGCTCCCGTCGTGTTCAGCTTTGCCACATAAAAACCTCCCCCTCTCCGCATTTCCCCCACAGACCTTCCACCACTCTCCTCTCTACACCCCACTGTCGCCCTGCTTTTCCTGCCTCACTCCAGAGCAGCCGGCCTCTCTCAGGACAAAGTCACTTCCCTTTCTCTGAAAAGCACATGCTGGGACCTCGTACCATTTTATTCAATCGCAACATGTCTTGTTTTTCTTGTAAACACCATTCTTTTCTCTATGGCTTTTTTCTGTACCTTTGATTATTCTTAACTTCTTTTTAACAATCTTAATTTCTCATTGAAGATAAGAGTAAGAAATTGTGAGTTCTCGGTTACGCCAGTATTCTTTAGACTGATATTTATAGGCAAATTCAATCACTTCTACAGACATATTTATTCATAGCAGAAAATTTTTAATGTTCCACAAAAGTTTACCAATAGTGTCAAATATTCTTAGTTCCTCTATAATTTGCAGCAAAACACAAATAACCTGTATTCCCTCAGCCTAACCCTCACCCAAACGCTCCCTTACACCATATACACAAAAACCTAAAAAAACACAAACCAGTTTTCCTCCCCCAGCCGACCTCTGCTGGCCCTCTGCAGACCGATGCTCCCTCCAGCGGCCCAGGTCCCAGGAGACACCGCCCTCCTGGGGGGGGTGGGGGGGTGCTGCAGCCACTTAAACCGTCTCAGCAAAAGGCTGCTATTCGAAGCCACAGGCACCATCTCTGGCGGCTTCCAGGTAGGACAGCGCTGTCCTGGCCTCGGCAGAGGCCACCACCGCTGCCCGTGCACACGGGCCGCTGGGGCTCCGGAGGGGCCCTGCAGCCCACACCTCACAGTCCAGGGACTGCCCCAGGCCCCCGTCTAGCCGTCCTGCTTAAACCCACTGCATTTGGGGAAATTCCAGCGGAGATGGAGCCGCATACTCCGTGACTTCTCCTAAAATACTGACACTGTGATTGGAAACTGCGCCCCCAGGAAAAGCTGCGTCTGTGTCCACGTCACTCACGGCTGGAAAACAAGGTCGAAGGCAGCCAGCGCTGCGGTCCCAGTTACTCAGCAACGACCAGTCACAGAACAGCACCAGCTCCCAGCGCTTCCAGACGCAGTAACTCCTGGCGAGAAAGGTTGGAATTTAACAACCGCGGGGAAAAGCAATTACCCTCTGACACCTTCTACCCGATTCCTCAAGACCAAGCGGGACCGGCCCAGTTTTGTTACAGTATCAGCGTTACCTTCGTCTTTAGGGAGAACTGGTCACCGGGGCTACAGCAAAGACCATCTCCGTCAACCATGTCACTGATCCGGCCAGAACTGTCCCCAAACTGTCTCGGCCCTTCCCCCGGCCGCGCACACAGTGAGCCGAGAGTCCCCTGGGGCGGCGTCCGCTCGGACAGGGACACGTGTCCCACCAGGGACATTTCTGATGTTTGAACGCCAACTCTCCCTGCTGGCACCGAACGGCCCAAAGAAGGTCTGGAGAGAAAAGCGCGCGGGTGAAGAGCCCGCTGCCCGGAGGCCGCCCGTGCGCGCCCGGCCCGGGCTCAGGCCTCCGAAGCCTCCGCGTGGGCGCACGGGGTCCCGCGCAGCGCGACTCTCTCCTCGTTCTCGCACCGCGGAAAGCCGGACAAGTCCTTTGCTGCTTTCCCACGCTCCCCGGACGCCGGTTTTCCCGGGGTTTTTTCTTCTGTTCATAACCAGGAAAGAGAGGGGTGAGCTGGGCGGCCTTCCAGAGCGCGTGCACCTGAACCTGCGCCCCTCCCGCTCGTCGTTCCAGGCCGGAGGCCCGGAGCGCAGACTCCTTCGCGCTGGGGCCGCCCCGCTCCGCTGCCTCCTCCTTCCCACGGGGCAGAGGGGCCCCCAAACTGCGCGCGCGCGGCCCCGTGTCCCGTCTCTCGCCCCATCGTCCTTCCCCCCAACCTGTCCTCTGGTCTGTTCTGTCCTCCGGCACCTCCGCCCGCCCGTGGGTCCGCGTCCCCAAACCCCAGCTCTCTCCACTCCACCCAGATTCCGCGGCCGCCCTTCCCCTCCCGCCCCCAATGTCACCCGGTCAAACCTCCCCCCAGCGTCCCCGCCGCTTCCCAGCGCCGCGCACCAGGGGCCCGTCCGCCTTCCAGACGCGCGCCGCCCCCCTTCTCGCCGCGGCTTCTACCCCGAACCCCGAACCCCGACCCGCGGGGATCGCACGCCGCCGGCACCCCCGCAGCCTCGGCGCCCCTCCCGGCCCCTCCCGGCCCCTCCGCCCCGCACCGGCCAGCGTCCTGGTCACTCCTCCCCCGCAGGCCCCGGAACTTCGGGACAGACGCCGCCGCGCCCCCTCCGCTCCCGGTCCTCAGACCTCCGCCCACGCGGGCGCGTCGCGGGGAGGGAAGAGAGGGGACGGGCGTGCTGACCGGGGTCGGGCTGGGCCCGAGCAGGGCTCCGGGACCGACAGGACCATCCGGACCGTCGGAACCGCGGGGAGGCCGAGCGCAGCGCCAGGCAGGTGCGGCCCCACCCGGGCGCGGAGGACGGACGCGGCCCGGAGAGCGGTCTCGCTCCGGGAAGGGGGCGCGTTCGCTCGGCGAACACGTGTGCGGCGTCCACTGGTGTCAGGCCGGGGGGAGGGCGTCTCGTGTGCAATACGGTGCACACGTGCCTTCGCGGGGCTCGCTGCTCACAGGGGTAGGAAATACACACATTACTTCACACGGAGGGGAGGGCTGTGAAGAAAAAGAACAGAACTTTCATACAGAAAAATGAGTGATCATGGAAAAAAAACTTCTCTCTGAAGAAGCGGCGTGGACGCTGAGACCTAAGTGGCAGCGAAGGGCCCGGCACGTGGCCGAGACGCGGTGGAAGCGCCCACCTGCCCCTGCGCAGCAGGTGGAAGGGACCGCACACCTGGGGAGACTGAGTCACGGTGGTGAAGCGCTGCGGGCGGCCGAGGGTGACGGCTCTCTGGTCGTTGGTCACACGTCACTCCTGAACAGCTGTTCTGTGACGTCACTAAAAGTAAATACTCTCTCTTTCCTGGGTTCCAAAATTCAGCTGCTAAAATCTCCCTTATCGAAAATGCGCACGTTTGCCACGTCGTGAGTTCCCCAGATAACCTCCAGGGGGCGCCACTTCACTTGCAAAACACTTCTGATTTCTGCAGGACCAGGAGCCCAGAAAATAAGTAACCTGTTCCTGTTTTATTGAATCATGTATGTTTTACTGAATCATAAAACAAATCATTCCTGTTTTCCTGAAGCATTGAATCATTAATGAACAAAATCTCTTCTAACTCCTCATATTACCTCACTTCTTCAGGTTTTCTTCCAAGTTTTATCTATTTTTACGTTTTTACATAGCTAAAGTAACACAACTTTATTATTATATGATAGCTTATTTACCTTGATAATCATGAAAAGCAACTAATACTAATAACAGAATTTCTTTCAGGGAGAGGAAATAACACGCAAAAAATAAATATCCTTTAGATGTGTGTAGAGACAGTGAGTTAAAGATATAATCATGAGGGGAATGGAGACTACTTGAACAACAAGAAAAAAAGAAAAAAGATTAGAATCAGAAAAGGAAAGAAGAAATTAGGTCAAACATAAACTGGGGATAAGACAGTGGTAGTATGTGTGCACTTACAATTTCTTAATGCATTTTGTAACAAATTTTTGTGGGAATGTGATTTCTGAGGATAAATTTGGAAATGTCTGACTCAATTTATTTTCCAGAAAGAAAGTTTACAGAACAAGAAAAAAAGAGATATAATCAAGGAAAAGAAGCAATAGCAACAAAACAGATACAATACCTAAGATGAACCTTAACAAGAATGTACAACATCTATATACACAAAATGTTAAAATGTTGCCCAATGAAAGACACTTCAACTACTGGAAAGTAACATCGTCTTCGTGCATTAAAAAAACATTAAGATGTCAATTCACAAGGTTGTTTATAAATTCAATGTGATATAGATTACAATATCATCAACATCTTTAAAACTAAAACAAACTTGTTTTCAGTTCACTGGTTAAAATAAACATGCTTTACAGTTGAATATGCAGAAATAAGTATTTTTTGTGTATACAAAGAGTAATTTAAAGATACAATCAAAGAAAAGAACCAATAGCAACAAACCAATAAAGTGCTTGGGAATAAACTTAACCAGAATATTCACGATCTGCATGAACAACATTTTTACACATGACCCACGTAAAAGAAACTTGAAAAGTAGCATCACATTCTCATTAGAAAATTCATACACGGATGTCATTTCCCAAGGTTGTTTAATATAGTTTATATTACGACATTAAAAAGCTGTTTGCCTGCAGGTAAGCTTCTAACTCTCTCCTGAAGGTCTCACACATACAACCCCTGATGTCCCTTATCCTGACCACCAGGTGTGACCACACCTCCTGGGGTCTGGGTCTCCTGGACCAGCCTGCGTCTGTCGTCATGACCATCCAGAACCAACCCTAGGGCTAAGAATGCAGGACAACTAATTTTCAGGAGGGTGTTTTACTGTAAGAATTTTCCTCTTTTCTCTCCTTTGCACGCATCAGGGTTTTGGCCTAGCTGTGTTTGTTCGCAAACGCTAAGCTCTGAAAGAAATCTCTGCCATTCATCTCTGGCACAGCCTCCAGACTGTTTGACTTCATTTGACACATTTAACACTAATTTACGGCTGTGATATGCGTGTGCGCAAATGCACATAAGGGGCCGGGAGGGATACACACCGTTTACTGCATCGAAGAGTGTCCTGCCCCAAACTCTCGTCCACCTGGAACTTCAGAATGTGAACTTACTGGGAAACGGGGTCTTTGCAGAGGTAATTAGCCAGGTGAAAGTGAGGTCATGTTGGATTAGGGTGGGCCCTGATGCTCGGGCTGCTGTCCTTCGCTGACGGTCACACACACACAGGGAAGAAGGCCACGGGAGGATGAAGGGGCGACAGGGTTGCCGGCATCGTCGGAGGCCAGGAGAGAGGCTGGCACAGACCCTCCTCCTGAGGCTCCAGAAAGAGCCGATGCTGCTGACACCTCGATGTCAGACTTCGGGCGTCTGGCACTGTGAGAAAATAAATTGCTGTTGTCTTCAGCCACCCATTTGTGATAATTTGCTATGGCAAATTAATTTAACCTTTTATGGCTAATTTTTTCCAATAAAAATAAATTAGTAAAGAAGTTACCCACATTTTATGCTGGAACCTTTGGCTCTGCCACTTACGTATGAAATCTTGAACAACTCATTAGCTACATGAAGGCCACAGACACTTTGTATGTACGATGGGGATGTTGACACCCACCCCATTCACTTCCCACATTGCCACTGGAGTCTCCCTGGACCCTCTGTCAGGGTCCACATCCATGTCTCCTCCCATGTGGCTCCAGGGGCCGTGGCCGCCTCTCAGCCCTCCCTGCCACCCGGGTCCCTAGTTCACATCTCCAACCCCCAGCAGATTCATTTCACCGAAATACCACCTCGAGTTCCTTTTCATCTTGCAACCTGTCGACAGTCTCTAATTACCTAGTAAATTAAGTCCAAATGTCTTCATTTAGTTAAAGACTATCTACGTTTGGAGCCCCACTTCCCTGCCACCTTTCTCACTCACCGCTTGCTTCCCTGGTTCAAAACCAGGTTCAGAGGCGACCTTTGAACCTGGAGCCTTGCCCTTCTCAGCCGTGCCAGCGAGCACTTCCTTCCCTGCATGCGGCTCCTCCTCCACCCGAGCCCGTTTCCAGCCTGATGTCGTCTCCTGCGGCCAAGGCCCCACGATGGAGGGGACTTCCCTTTCCTCTGAATTCCTAGAGCAGAAACCCTCAGCACCTTACGTATTTTGATTACCACCCATTAAAATGCAAACGATTTTTGAGAAAGAAAACTTTATTCACTATTGTGCCTAGCATGCAATCTCATGGAGTGGGTGCTCAGTACATACCATCACATAAATGCATAACAATTATAAAGCACGTCAGCTTTAGGGCCTTAACAGAGACTTTAAAAATTAAAAAATATTTAGATAGAAATGACATTCAGCAAGTACCACCACACTAATTATGAAACACTGAAACCCTGCCCCACCGCCCCCGCACCCTGGATGCTGCAGGCAGCTCTGGGCCCCTGAGAGCATCTGTACGCCCACAGCCTCGCGACCCCGAGGGCCAGTGTCCTGCCCCGCCCACTCGGCCAGGGCCAGCTGGTGGGGGCAGTGTCCCTTCTGACTGACCAACACCTATGAGGTGACAGCTAAATATTTTATAACAACCGTATTATAAATAAAACTTAATTATACAATTTGAAAATGGTGCTTCTCCTCATTGCAACATCTCCTAAAAGAGCAGATTCAGCAACAGAACAGGAAAATAAGATGCTCGTAGACTTAGGGCATATCCGTTAAGACTCAGTCTTCATGTAAAACAGAAGATAGGCAGTTTCCCTCCTAGAGAGAAAAAATGCAACATGAGAGCAGAAAGGAAACACATTCACAGTTGACTGATACATTATTAGTTCACAGCAGCATGAAGGTCAGCAAACGTCCCAGGCTGCTGGATAAAGTGTTGTCTACCCACCACCTCAGAGGAGAACCTGGGAAACCACCACCAAACATCTAAATCGGGGGCTGGCAAACCAGGAGCCCACGAGCCCAATAGATTCCCCTGGCACACAGCCCCACTCTGCCGCCCACGGCCGTCTGCGGCTGCTTTCGGCTACAGGGGCTGCGACAGAGACCGTGTGGCCCACAAAGCCTAAAATATTGATTCTCTGGCCCTTTTTGGAGAGTTTGCCAAACTCCGTCCTAATTATCGGAGGAAAGAAGCGGCTGACAACCAGGAAGTGGCAAAGAGTGAGCACCCAGAGGGCTTCTGAGAGAGAAAGGGAGGATGGGGGAGGGTTTCAAACACAAATTTCACCCAGTTCGCTGCCGTTCAAACGATCCAGTGAACTTCTGCAGCTGAAACCATCTCCACCATCACCTCTGGTGCCCTAACCCAGAAACTCAGCCAGAACACTCCCAAAGTCTCCGCTCTGATTGCACCCGGCTTTTCTCTTTCCGGCTTCCCCTCTACAGTCATTGATTTCTAAAAGTGCAGGTAATGACATTGACTAAATACAAGCCACTGACCCAGACAGAGAAAGAGGAAAAGAGTGATCCTTGCCCCCAAAGAATGCATGGGCTGCAGCGACAGTTACGTCGGCAAATGGGCACAAACCCTGGGACCCTTTCCATGAGGAAGGTGGGTTCAGAGCACAGTGGGGGCTCCTGAGGAGCCGCTGCAGACCGGCCCGGGGGGACCAGGGCAGGCTTCGCGGAGCAGGGAAAGGCCCAGCACAGGGGTCTGCAGGCAGGGTTGGGGCTCTGCCCTGGGATGAGCTCACGGAGGGGAACACTGGCCAGACCCTGCCTGCGCAAAGCCAGGGGGAGGACACGGAGGGCGTGGGAGCTACTTCCTCTGCAGTTGTTTGGAGTGTAAACTGTGAGAGAACCGTTCCGGCCAGGCGGCTCAGCGGGTTGGAGGGTCGTCCTGTACACCTACAGGTTGCAGGTTCAATTCTCAGTTAGGGTACGTGCCTAGGCTGTGGGTTCGGTCCCTAGTCGGGGCGCATATGGGAGGCAACCAGTCGATGTTTCCCTCTGTTCAAATCAATTTAAAAAACCATATCCTCGGGTGAGGATCAAAACAATAAACAGATAAAATAAACTGCGAGAACGTCATGGGCAGTGGGGTGGGTGTGAAAGAGGAAGCTGCCCAGGCCCCCTGAGCGTTTCCGCAGCAGCTGGGGCCCTGCACGAGCTCGCGGGGCTCCACCCACCCAAACACGCCGCTTACCAGCGGTAGCTGCGATTGCCGTAGGTACACCGGATGTCTTCCCAGGACACCTGGACGCACACAGACACACAGAGTGAAGCACCCGGAGAGCGCAGGGTGCTACCGTACGCCCTCCCTCACTCCTCCCGACAAACCCGCCCGGGGCCTCTCGAGACCCACAGCGTCTGCTGATAAACGCCATGGAAGCACAGTGTCTCTTCACGCCTTCGCCTCGCTCTGTAAACCTGGTTATGCGCAGCCCAGGGTTCTAACTTCACATTTCCACCTGTCCTTGCTTTCCTTAAGTTTCCCCCGCACAGTTTGGAGCCACGGGGCACTGAGCTTGGAGCCAAGTGGGCTCGGGGAGAGCGCTAAGCCAGATGGGGACTTCGTGCGGAAAACAGCCGTCGTGCCCATAAACCGTCCCACACAGACCAGGGCCACACCGTGGCTCGCGTGACTTCGAGGACCCACCCAGCCCTGGGCGCAGAAGACGCCGGAGAGCGCTAGCCTGGGGCCAGCGGCGGTTTTGGGCAGAGTCGCTCACCTCACACACACTGGAGTCGTTGAAGCAGAACCACTGTCCGTCCGCGGAGCTCCGGATGTAGGCGCAGTAGTGGCCGAAGTCGGGCAGCCCCACGTGCGCGACCACGGCAAAGAGCTCGAACTGCCTTCCGAGCTGGAAGAAGCGCAGGACGGGCGACTCGCCTGGGGCCCTGCTCTGGGAGGCGTCCCCTGCACGTTTGTCTGGAATCTACTCCACGCCAGGCCTGGGGCCCGAGGGGGCTAGAAAACAGTCCCCGACCTTGAGAATTTTGCGGCTCGGTAAGCCAGAATCGGACCGCTGTGTTTTATACCAGGTGGTATTACAGGCAAATGCAGGAAAACCCAACTGTTGGCCACAAAAGGAGAAGGACACCAGCCGAGGAAAGGCTGCGGAGCTGGGGGACAGCCCCCAGGTGTAAGGCATGCGTGCAGGGACCCTGCCGAACAACAAGACTGGTGGACAGGACGTGGACAGGGGCCCTGAGCATGGACCCGGAAGCCACCGAGGTTCCACGGCACTGCAGTGCGGAGCGTCCTGAGGACATGGACGTGGGACGGGAGTGGGGGGCTCCTCACCTGGCCTTCGGCATCGCAGGGGGCGGCGTCCTCCGTCAGAAGGACCTGACCTAGGTCCAGTCTCTGGGGGAAACGCAGGGAACTGCAGAGTTTTTCTGTCCGCGAATTCCTGACGGAGAACCGCATGAGGTGGATTGTCAAGGTCTGGGGCAAGCGCGTCAGCTTCAAGACCTACGAAAGCAAAACCGCTTTCAGGTGGAGACGAAGCCCTCGGGCACCGGAAATGGGGAGACGCGGAGAAACAGCACAGCTGACACGTGAGGAGGGGCGCAGGAGGGTGCGGGGCGCAGCGGGCCCCAGTGGAAACGCCGGCGTTCGGTTCGGCCCCTGCACGGCACCCGGGGCCGCAGTGGCGTCTGCTGGCGGGGCTCCTCCAGCCTCGAGGGAAATTCTGCCCCAGCTCTCGGACCCACCCTTCTCCTTCAGAAGCAGTCTCTCCCCAAGATGTCAGCGGAGGAGCCCCAGGCCCCTGGGCTGCCAGGGGCTCTGAGAAGAGTCTCTCAGGGACCGCCCTCTCTGGGGGGCTCTGATCTCAGCAGGGAGTACCTGTTGGCCGCAGGTCCTCCTCCCGCAGTGCTCGCAGAAGCACCTGCTCTCGCTGGACAGCGGCCTGGGCTGGAAGAAGCAGTGAAGGGCCTCCTCCTGTCCGTGGAACGAGAAAACAAGCAGGGTTGGCGTTGCCCACCCAGAGCACAGCCTGGCCCTGCAGCTGGGACGTCGGCTTCCCCTCCGGTGTCCATGTGCCCCCAGAAGTCAGACCCACACTGGGGCCCACGGCAGGACGGCGCAAAGTGCCTGCAGGTCAGAGGGGAAGCAGGACGGGGCACCGGGAAGCGCAGATAGGGAGGAAGAAATTTTTTTTGCTAAATCGAAGGAGAACTTAGCCAGAGCCACGCCAAGGAGACAGAAATGATTTTTAAAGGCCCAGCACTTCAAATGCAGAAGCCCAATGACTGAATTAAGGAAGCAAGAAGGCGAAGGGGTTCAGCAAAAAGACATTTTCCGACAGACAGGCAGAGACAACAGCAAGGAGACGGCCAGACAGAAAGCGGGTGGGCTGGGTGGAGGGGGGCTAAGGGCAGCGAGGGGATGCAGGAGACGGGAGGAACTGACTGCTGGGGCGCTGGGCACACGGAATGTGGGTGCAGATGATGTGTCGCTGACTTGTACGCGCGAAACCTGAAGGGTCTGGCGAACTGCTATCCCCCTCCGACCTCGGCACACTTACGGGGGGCACCGGGCTGCGAGAGAAGAGGAAACGCACCAAGAGAAACGCCTTACCAGTGTCCCCAGGAGACTGGAGTCCGCGTCGAGGAGGGAGAGCGGGAGGGCCAGCATGCTGCTGTCCTTGCTGCTCCGCCCAGCACAGTCCCGGCACACGAAGGTCTCCCTCGTCCGGATGGTGTGCAGGGCCTGCAGCCGCTCTGCCTGCAGGGGAGGAGGGCGGTGGGGGTGAAAAGGGATCGGGCCAGGGCCGTTTCCAGAGCTGCAGCCAGCAGACCGAAGCTCAAGAAATGCAGCTACTAACACTCTTCGCTCTCCTCAGAAAGGTGCAGAGAACGACACTGATAATACGGTGGGACCGTGACCTGCACTTCATACGATTCCCTCTTTTCATCCTCTCTACACATCACGTTGACCACTGCTGAGTGAGCTGCCTGAGCGGCGTCTTAAACTTGGGCTCCAGTCCCAGGATCTCACCAGGTCCACATCCGTGATCTGGTCCTTGATGAGGTTCCACACTGTGAGGTAGAGTTGAGCAGCATCATGCTGGACAAACACTGGCCAAAGAGAAAAGGCGCAGCCCATGAGCAAGTCCCCGAGGGCACCGCTCAAGCCCTGGGGCCTGGATGCCCGCGGGCACCCACCACCCTGCATCTTCCTGCCTTTGCCCTGTGTGCAGGCCCGGTCTCCACGGGATGTCGGGTGCAGCAAATGGAAAATAAGCTAGCTGCTGGTTTTTGAGAGCTCCCCTTAAAACTTAACATCCCAGTTTTCCACCTCTGATTTGCCACCCACCCCCAATGGCCTCCACTCAGGGACCCAATTGGATAAAACCAGCAGTCAGCAGTGGATTCTGCCCTGTCCAGGCCAAGCCAACACTTGACTTGGATTCCTGCGGCCGCTCACTGCTCCGTGTCTTTATGTGTTTTCCTTGTTCCCTTCCCTAAAAATCGAGCGGTTTCTCAGAACTCGTATCTGACCGAGGTCCTCCCCAACAGTGTCCAGGAGAACAACAAGAGCAAGGACCGCCACAGAGGTGGGGAGGCAAGAAAGAAGCGGTGAATTCTGTATGTGCCACGTAAGTGGATGTAAAGCTCAAGGCGTAAGTGCAGAAGCCTAGGAGAGGGGCCTGGGAAGACAGAGAAAATGAAAGCACACCGAGGACTCTCTCACCAAAGGGCAGCTACTGGCCAAGACACAAAGACACTGCAAGAAGGGTCACTATTGGAAGTGCACCAAACAGTCCCCTCTGCTGCCTCAGCCCCATCTGATTTCCTCTGTGACCCTAAGCACCAAGGAAACGTTCTCAGGGTTTTGCTGTTGTGCGTAAATAACACCCATCCTGCGCCTGCAGAGACGTGGGCTCCTCAAACCGTTTTGGATTGACGTCAGCGCCTCCAGCACAGGGGGTCCCCCGTCTACCAAACGTCACGCTCAGTCCTCTTCTCTCCCTCCCTCTCCCTCCCCTCCCTCTCGGTCTCCCGCGACCGCCCGCCAGAGCACCAGGCCAGGAGCCGGGGCTGGGGGGCTGCCTCACCCGGCACGCTGTGCTTCTGGAGGCAATACACGAGCTCCATGGGCCGCACGGCCTTCTGCCGGCTGTCCTGCATCCTCTCCAGCAGCAAGAGCAGCTGGAAGGGCACGTTTCTCTTCTGCTCCTCCAGGCCCACGGGCACCTTCAACCTGCCGGGTAACAACAGCCGTGAGCCTCCCTGGTTCTCCGGGCCGGGGGCACGCTGCGAGCATTCGAGGGCTCTTCCAAAAGTCTTCACGCCCAGGCCACTCTGTGAACTGACTAAATCAGAATTTCTGGGGGTGGAAGCCAGTTATCAGAATTCTTCAGTGTTCCAAATTATTTAAAAGATTTTATTTATTATTTTTTTAGAGAGGGCAGAAGGCAGGGAGAAAGACGGAGGGAGAGGAACACTGATGGGCGAGAGAAACGTCCATCGGTTGCCTCCTGCATGACCCCAAAGGGCGCCTGGCCCGCAACCCAGGTGTGTGCCCTGGCAGGGAATCGAACCGGCAACATTCTGGTTTCTGGGACAATGCCCAAACCAATGAGCCACACCAGTCAGGGTGGCGTTTATGTATTTTTTTAACTTATTAGGCGACTGTGTGGTCCAGAATGTGCAGATCAAGACTTTCCTCTGGTGACTTTTGAAAGAAAACTATAGTCGGAGTCACTGTGGGCTTCTGGGCAAGAGGAAGAAGTAGGTAAAGGCTGCGCTAGCTCCTCCCACAGCCTCATCAAAATTCTTGTGCAGCGAAACGACAGAACAGCCATGATCCTGCACCGCCTGAGGTCCAGCTGAACGGACAGCCTACAACTCAGGATGCGCTGACGCAGCCATGCAGGAGGGACAGACACACAGAACGGGCTGGTCCCACACCCACGTGCGGCGGTTAGACATCAGGAGGGATATCTCGGCTGCACAGGTCCCCTGAGGAGTGAGGGATCCCAGCCCCACACCAGCCCCTACAGCCAGCCCAGGGTCCCAGTGGCAAGAAGAGGAGTCCCCCTAACTTCTGGCTGTGAAAGCCAGCGGGGACTGTGGCTGATGGAGACAGGGGGCTCTGGAGTCCTAGGAGTTCACGAATTCACCCACTGAGGGACTCTCCCTTCCTCTGCGCTCCAGCCATGAGACAGCATCTCGCAAGGCACCAGGGAGACACATGGGCAGGAACTGAGGTGTCTGGCTGTGGGTGAGGGCTGGGGGGCAGCTTTTCCCAGACAGACATGCTGGCCAAGGACACTGTTCCTTTGATGATTCCCCCTCTCCCGCCCCACAAAGCGGCAGGCGGGCCCCACATCTGAGTCACCATCAACCTGCTCACACTGTTTGTCCTGCCCCTATTGACTCCTTGAGACCCGCCCCAGTGAACCTGCAGAACCACTCAAGCTGTTTCCAGTGGCTTTTCCATACAAATAAACTGCCTTGGCTCGTGCTGCAGACTCCCCTAAAGCCTCTCAAAGGTTCACAAACCCCAAACAAGGAGCATCTGGCCTCGGTGTGCTCAGCAGCCCCAAGCCCGACACCAACAACGGCTGGCCTCTGTTCACAGCTCGGCATCTCTCAGGGCCCTCCAAGCCAAGCACGATGGGCAGCCACCTGCGGATCACGTTGTAGCTCATACCAGGTGGCCCCAGGCAGGCGAGAGGCAGCAGCTGACCTGGGCCTGCACCTCCCAAGAGGCCCCAGAACCAACACACTCGGTGGCCAGGTTCAGACCACACCAGAGCACCGCCCGGCCAACCCCCAAATGTCCCACCCAAAGGGCAGCCGAGTGCATCCTGCTTCGTAGGGTCAGCCCCTGCACAGCAGCCCCTGCACTGTAGTCGTGGCCAGTTCCCACAACCAATCAGCCAGAGGGCCGATGCCCCACAGCGGCGTGCCCACAGCAGTCAAGGCACAACCACAACAGGAAGGCACACAGAACCCGCACCAACATCACAGCGAACGCTCCGCCTCAGGTGACCAGGGAGGCTGTGCCGCTGGGCCCCACAGGACACCTACCCCACACGGCCACTCGGCCCAGACCGGGAGACACAGCAGCTCTACCTGATACACAGAAACACGCACAGGGAGGCAGACAAAGTGGGAAGACGAGGACACAGGTCCCAGATGAAACAACAGAACAAAACTCCAAAAACAGAAGTAAACAGAATGGAGACAAGCCATCTACCTGATGCAGAGGTCAGACCACAAGTTAGGGGGACGCTCAGTGATCTCAGCGAGAACTTCAACAAAGGACAGGGAACATGAAAATGGACGTAGAAAACAGTTTAAAAAGCAGCCCACAGTTAGGAATACACTAACGGAACAAAGTGTACATTAGAGGGAACCAACAGAATCAGCAATTTTGAAGATGACAATTTTGAAAACAATCAGAACAGAAAAAAATTTTTTTAATGAGGATAGTTTAAAGGGCCTCAGGGACAACATCAAGCACAGCAACATTCACGCTATACCGACAGCAGGAGGGGAGAGGGAGAAAGGAATTGAAAGCTTATTTGAAGAAAGAGTGACAGAAAACTCCACCTGGAAAATGGAGACAACTGTACTTGAATAACAAGTCAACAAAAAAAGAAAAAAGAAAACTCCCCTAACCTGGTGAAGGAAATAGACCTACAAGTCCAGGAAGCACAGAGAGTCCCACGCAAGATGAACCCAAAGAGGCCTATTCCAAGACACATCGTAATTAAAATGCCAAAGGTTAAAGACAAGGAGAGACTCTAAAAAGCAACAAGAGTAAAGCAGTTAGTTACCTACAAGGGAGCTCCCATAAGACTGTCACCTGATTTCTCAACAGAAACTTTGCAACAAAATACTGAAAGTGATGAAAAGCAGGGACCTACAACCAAGGTTATTCTACCCAGCAAAGCTATCATTTAGAATCAAAGGACAGATAAAGAGCTTCCCAGATAAAAAGCTAAAGGAGTTCATCAACACCAAACTGGTATTTCAGGAAATGTTAAGAGGACTTCATCAAGAAGGAAAAAATAAAATTAAAAGTGTGATAATAAAATGACAGTAACTACCTATTAACAACTACTTCAAATGTAGATGAGTGAAATGCTCCAATCAAAAGACACAGGGTGTCTGAATGGATAAGAAAACAAGACCCTTACACTTGCCGCCTACAGGACACCCACTTCAGATGGAAAGACACACGCAGATGAAAGCAAAGGGATGGGAAAGATAGTTCACGCAAACAGTGACAAAACTATCTGGTGTAGCTGTACCTATACCGCACAAAATGGACTTTCAAAGAAAGGCTATAACAAGAGACAAAGATGGACTTGGCAATCCCACTTCCGGATATTTATTGGAAGAAACCCAAGGCACTAATTTGGAAAGACACACGCATCCATATGTTCATGACAGCACTATTTACAATCGCCAATCTACGGAAGCAACTTCAGTGCCGCCGGCAGATGAGTGGCTAAAGCGGCGGTTCATGTATGCAACGGACTAGGACTTGGCCGCTTACCGTCTGTGACAACACGGGTGGGCCTGGAAGGTAGTACACTAAGTGAAGTCAGTCACACAGAAAAAGACAAATACCATGTGAATTCACTTATATGTGGGATCTAAAATACAAAATAAAAGAAAATCCAAGATACTCACAAATACAAAGAACACTTTGACGCCTGCCAGATGGGAGTGGAGTTGGGGGAATAGGTGAAAAAGGTAAAGGATTAAAAAGTGCACATTGGGCCCTGACTGGTGTGGCTCAGTGGGTTGAGTGTCTGCCTGTGAACCAAAGGGTTGCCGGTTTGATTCCCAGTCAGGGCACAGGCCTGGGTTGTGGACCAGGTCCCCAGCGGGGGTGCATGAGAGGGAACCACACATGGACGTTTCTCTCCCTCTCTCCCTCCCTTCCCCTCTTCCCAAAAAACAGACCTCTTAAAACTAGCCCACACTGGCAGTTACAGAACAGTCACAGGGATGTGAAGCACAGCGCAGGGAACACAGTCACTAACGTTGTGATAACTATGGTGGTGCCAGGTCGGTGCTGGACTGGTCAGGGTGATCACTTTGTAACCTACACAAGTGTCTAATCACTGTGTCGAACGTCTGAAACTAATGTATACTGAATGTCAACTATAAGTGAAAAATACGAAATTATTTAAAAAAATTCCAAGTCACTGGAAATAACAGTATTTGAAAATATACGTAATATCCATGTTTATGGCCTGAATAATAGTCTTACCTCTTCAGTATCCGGGTAAAGCCCATGTTCCTAATCAATACCTGGATCAGGGAGTTAAGGCAACAGGTCTGTCCCAGGTTGTGCAAACCGACCGGGCCTATAGAATGAAGAGGAAAGGCACTGAGGACAAGGCCCGGCTAAGGGACATGACAGGAGTCACGTGTCTCTCGGGAATCTCCGTCAGGTCGGGGGGCCCTGTGAAGCACCCTCAGAGAGGCGACCAACTCCCGAGGGAGCCTGCGAACAGCGGCAGAGGAGGGACCCAGCAGGAGCTCTGGGAAGTGACTCAGCAACGGAAGCCCACTAGGAGGAGAGGTGTCCGGAGACACTGTGTGGCTTGGCGTCACAGGTGCACACGCCATTGTTGGGGGAGCAACGGAGAAGTGAGAAATGATTCAGAAACTCTGTGCGTGAGAATCACGACTTCCTGCCGGAGCTGAGTCACACAGAAGTCCTGGGGACTCAGCGGGAACAGTCCTTTCGTGGTGGGAAGGCCCTGCCCAGTCCTGCCCACGTGGCTGGAGAAATCGGAACAAAGCTTATGGGAGAGTCACTCTAACCCCAGCTCACCTGCAGGGGTTGGAAGCGACAAGGAACCTAGCGGGGCGTCAGAAAACCGAAAGGCAGCATTTCTCCAACCCACTGGCAACCCACGTCTCCTTCCCCACCCAGCCTGGGGCTCCTCAGCCCCCACAGGTGAGAGAGACAGGGCAGTGAGAATGTAAAATTCCGGGGGGCGGGGGCAGGTCGCAGGGCTGCACCCCTGAACCAGCAGAAGCGCTGGCCTCTGGACACACCCACACACAGCGGGCGTGGGCAGGCGGGAGCTGATGCTGAGGGTTCTCTGCCCAGCCTTGGTCTGAGGAGTGTCCCCCCATCTCACATGCCCCTCCCCCAGACCCCCACCCCCCTGCAACTGCGTGCACTTGGCAGTGGGGCCTTTCACTCCCATTTACAGAGGCTGAAACGGAGGCACAAGAGATCAGGGGTCTTTCACCGCAAAGCCCCGCTGCCCACGGTCTGGTGGGTGAACAAGATGGGTCCGCGCAGTCAAGAGGGGGAGGGGAGGGCGGTAATGACCGTGAGGGCTGTCCCAGGCCCCGAGGTGTGAAGGTAGCCGCTCCCTCTTCTTCTTCATGTTGCTGCTCTCTCGCTTGTTCTCAACAGGGTCTGCCAAGGGTTGCTGAGACTCAGCCAGGACTGATGCGCAGATGTCCTCAGGGACCAAAGCGCCTTGCCCATTAGTGACCACTCCGAAGTCCCCAGGCTTCTGGCCGGCCGGTCTTCAGCATGGCATGCCCTCACTTCCGGGAAGAGCTCTCCTGAGTGGGATGTCTGTGAAAACACAGCGCAGGCCTTAAGCACAATCGAGGGACAAGCGCACTCCCAGGGCCGTGTGGGGGAGGAGCGCGAGCGAGGAGGGGACCAGAGGCCTGCTCCCGAGGCTGCACGGCAGCGGTGCCAGCCTTGGCCGTCCCAGAGCTCAAAGAACCAGTTACCACAACTCCGCAGCACGCCAAAAACATGTTACACTTTTTGCCAATCTGACAGAAAATATATAGTTTTGATTCATTCACACCGGATGGCTACTCTTGAGCTGGCTGTTGTCTTATTTGACCATCTGAGGGGAAAGAGCTCAGCACCCCTGCCCACACCGTGGGGTGTTGCATGCCGTAAAAATCCCCACAGCACCGCGCCGCGCACGCTGCTTGGTCTAGGGCTGGATGAGAACCGGGCCCCACGCCCACTCTCCTGGTCCCACGTCTTCGCTCTTAACTCAGCAGAGTGGGCTTCCCCGTTTCCTCCGCCCTCACCCCAGGTTCTCCATTCTGGCAGACCACATGTTCCCCGAGGGGTCCCCTTGCTCCTCCTTCCCCGGCCCAAAGGCCCATGGGGCTGTCAAGTCCGTGGCCTGAAGGCCGCTCACAAGCACTCTCACTGTTGTCCACACCCTTCTCTCACTGTTGTCCACACCCTTCTCTCACTGTTGTCCACAGCCTTGATTTCCAGTGCAAAACATATACCCAGAGACACTTTGAAATGGAGTCAGAGCTGCTGCCCCAGGGCAAATGCCTCACAGGTCGGAGGCCTCAAGCCTTTGGATGTGGAAGCAGGGAAAACCACCTTTGCCCTGGGCCTAGAGCAACAGGGTGCCTCAGAGGACTGTTTTGCAAAGACAACAGGAAAGCAGTGTGATGACTAAGGGCCTCTGACTACCAGCCTGAAAGCGGGAAGCATTGCTTAGCATTGGTGTCCTGGGGGAGCTTGCCTGCACCAACAGAGCTGCCAGGGTGTGGAAGACACCCCCCCCCCGCCCCCCACCCCCGGGTCCTCCCCGGGGGCAGTGACTGGCTTTCCCGAATCAGAGCTTCCTGGAGAGCTGTTCTTTGATCCCCGAGGCTCACTGCTCTGGCCTTCAGTTTCAGGTTTTAACGCTGAACACCCTGCCCTAGCAGGCCCGGGTGCTGTCCAGGTTCCCAGGCACGTTGTGCACAGAGCTACTGAACTGCTTGGCTCACTGCGTTCTCATCACGAGGGGAAGAGCTGTCCCTGCACTTGGGGTGGGTGAGCACACCACTCAGACCCCCGCAGGGCAGGCGCCAGGCCCAGGCACAGCGTGGCCGGCAGCTGCCCACCGAATCCTCTGGGGGACCTGCCCCAGGGAAGGAAGCTGGCCCAGTCCCGACTCTGGGGCCAGAGGAGCAGCAGGTACAAAGGCCTGGGCTCCGAGCCTGCAGGTGAAACAGCTCTGAGGGTCATCCTGCTCCAGAGGGCCCCTTCAGTTCTGCCGAGGCTTCTGTGGCGACCATCCAGCAGGCCCCCCGTCCCTCTTCCCACCCCTGCTCTGCTCACCCCAATAAACCTCCTGGATACGCATGTCAGACAGAGTCTTAGTGTTGGAACGGATGTCCACCTGTGAGCCCTGTGTGTTTTCAGCAGCTTCTGCTGCACGGGGCACAGGGCCCAGTGGGCCCAGTGAGGAAGGGAGGGAGGGAGGGAGTGGGTGAGGTTGTGCAGGGAACAAAACCACTTCCCAAATAACCAAATGGCTGTCATGTGGAGGAGACGCAACTAGACTTACTGTCTGTGGGGCCTGGGGGTCTGCAGGTCAAACTACCTACTGTGTGACAACCACAAAGACACAGGTTTCATTTGGGAACACCTAAGAGCTTCCTCACAGCCCTGGCAGAGGCCTGTAAGCACGGGTTGTTAGGCCGGCCTCTGCAGGAAGGGACCTGAACAGCTGGGGGCAGGCACGGGGGCAGGGAGGGCGGCAGGAGCTCCTTCCTCTCCCTTGGGCTTCATTCTCCCACCCAAACGGTCGTTTTCACTCAGACACACCCACGGCTCAGGAGGTTAAGCAGATCCACATGCTGAAGACAGATCTGAATCTCAAACTCCCGTGGGGGTGTCCCCAGCACTCCGTGTGAACCGGCTGTGGGGAGGGGCCCCTAAGGGCACAGGCACCCTCACCAAGCTGCCACAGCAGAGAGGCGGGCAGACTCCAGTCGGTGGGGAGGCACTGCCCCCTAGCGGGCACGGTCACCCACACACGTCCAGCCCGTGGCTGCATCCGAATGCATTTGAAACGTTGAACAGGAACTTAAATTTTTCAGATGAGGCAGGAAAGTCCCCCAGCGTGGTTTCGAACGTGGTCATTCAGCCAAGGTCTGCTCCGTGGCTTCCAGGCTGCCTCAGAAAGGCCAAGCAACCAAGCTCCACCTTCCGAGGCAATGCCGGTGTCCCTGCGCTCGTGTGGGGCGGTGGGTGGCCGCCCTCTGGGGTCACTGCTGGGACAGAGAGCAAAGGCACGGGGAGGGGCTGTCCGTGCCACACAGCCGGCTGCAAACCTTCCGCACGCTCCTCAGCACAGGGATGTCTCGTTCACACGTTCAGACTCAAAAGCACGGTTCCTGCTGCAGAGGCTGCAGTAAGGAATGGCTTGGGCCCTTTGTTCCACATGTAAGACTATTACCTCGAAATCTTTAAAGAAGACAATAAATAGAAAATAATACATATATCAAAGAGAGAAAAATTTTCTGAATTGTTTACGAAGACTATTATATCTTTGGGGGGCTTTCAACTATTTATCAAATTTTAAAAGTACCTCTTGCTGGTGTGGCTTGGTTGGCTGGAGCATCCTCCCCGACACGGAAAGCCTGGGGGTTCGATTCCTGGTCAGGGCTCCTGCCTACGTGGTGGGGTCAGTACCCTTTTGGGGTGCATGTGGTAGGCAACTAATCAGCGTTTCTCTCTCACATTGATGTTTCTCTCTCTCTCCCTTCCACTCTCTCTAAAATCAATAAGCATTTTTAAAACAGGACAATTTGAAAAGTAAGTTGTAATAGAATTAAGATCATACTGCCTCTATGCTTGGTAAAATCGTTTGGTATACCAGCACTCATAATATTAAGCAAGGTAATCTTTGAGAATTGTTTTTAAGTTTTAATTATTTAATCCCAATTAAGCCATGAGTAATTCAAGAAAAAATCTATTTGCAAATTCTGCACATTTTGTGAAGCTGAATTAAAAGCAGAACTTTAACCTCACCACCTCAAATTATCATGAGGAAAAAACCCATATATATAAAACACTAAAAACGCAATAATAAATATCAAGCAATTCACGTATAATAAAGAATATTTTAAAATGTTGGGGGGAAGTTTAGAGAAACAATGTACCCCGAACACAGCTGTTCTGAGGCCACGCGAACGGGTCAGGCCCCCGGCTCTTTGCGGCACCTCATCTGTCTCCGGGGCTGTGGATGGTTTTTCAACAACGGCTCCAGATCCACACTAGTTCAGCTGTCGGAAATGACACTCCCAGCTTTTGAGAGTAGCCTGAACTATGAATCCTATGGACAACGTTGCTCTGGGAAATATGTTCCCAAAAATAACTTTTCTGAATTACGCTCTGCTGTGAAAAAACTCAAAACGGTGATAGTTCTACATGTGCCGCTTCTGTGTTCCGCACCGCAGGCGTCTGGACAGACAGCAGCAACCAGAGTCCCTTTCACACATCACCGCACGGTGGACGGGCAGTGAAGTCAGCCAGGATCCTCTCCTCGCAAGTATGGCTGGGGAAGTATTCACAGATTGGAAAATCAGGGTTTCCATGGCAACACCACATAGCTGTCATCGGCGGGAGCCAGACGAGGCTCCGAGTGGTGGAGGAATCGCCAACACGTGTATGGCCAGGCTGACGTGGTGTGTGGGGCCACAGGACCGCAGCACCCAGGCTCAGTCCAGCAGGCTCCAGCTGCAGTCTCGAATTCTTGTTGTTTTAACAAGGAGGTCCCCGTTGTCATTTACCTTGGGATCGGCAAATTACATAGCATCTTGCAGCCAGGGCTTCGTCGGCGACCTTGAGCACATTTACAGAAAGTGATCGCAGCGAGGAAGCCGAGAGCACAGAACGAAGGCAGCCGAGCGGCTTCACCGCTGGCTCTTCACCAGTCACGACCACACAACCTGCCACGCAGATTTGGGGGCTGTCTTCTCAGGCACTGGCATGAGGTGTTCAAACACTGTGGCAGAGCAGACACCGAACGGCGACCAGCAAAAATGCCCAAACACTACAGTTAGAACTGCGCCTGCGGTTCGGTCACTAGACGCAACTTCGGTGAAGATGCTGAAATCGGTGTGCCTTTAAGGACAGGTGAGAAGCTGGCGGCCTCAACCGTAACCATGGTTGGTTTTACCACGCAGCCCTTTGGTGTTCAGCCAAAGACACCAAGATGCAGGCACATGCTGTGTGACTCCAAAACTACACGCTCACGTGACCACTTTTCCCGCTGCACAGGGGTTTTCCATGTGTCTTCTCAATTAACGGACACGAAAAGGACAATTACCACCTAGACGGGTGGGGTCCTGAGACGTTTTGTTCAGTTTTGTTTAAACATTGGGAACCACTGGCCTAATTAACATCATGCTACTGGAAAGACAAGCCTCTGGACCAGCAGCAGCAGCCCCTGGAAGTCTGTTTAAAAGGCAGAATGTCAGGCCCACTGCAGACCTGGGACCCGCACCCTGACGAGACTCCTGGGTGGCTGTGTGCGGATTCCACGGAGGAGCCGCTCCAGACAGCAAGTCCTGGAGGGCCTCTGGCCGCCGTGGGTGGACCTCGGGAGACAGGTTTTAACACAGAGCAACTGCCTTCAATGTGCCACGTGGAGACCGTTTCCAGTGTCCGCCTCCCTAAGCACACGTGGTTCTCAGGCTGCTCCATCTCCATCTGAGGAAGTCGTCGCTGAAAAGCTCGTGTTGCTCATCTGTGTGCCACGGAAGACGGAGACCCCTGGGTCCAGGTCCTGCACCAACCCCCTGCCCCAACTTCCTACCCGCTGCCACAGCGTGGGGGGCGGGCGAACAGCCAGCCTGGACACACCTCTGGCGACACCCTCAGAATGACAGCTGTCATTCCTGCTGGTCCAGCGCTCCTCCTTTGGGTGGCAGGCTCATGTTTTCTTTCTAAAACCATCGCAGTTTTCAGACCACGAGGACTGGGCAGAGCTCACCCCAGCGGCTGTTTGGACGCACAGCGTCCACGGTGGTCGCTAGGCCCAGGGAGAGCGGACCCTCATCAGCCCCTACGCTGCTCAGATGTGACTTCAGGTGAGAACTTGCACGCACCGTCTGCTCCACCGCAGCAAGCAAACCCACCAGCCAAAGAACAGAGCCCATGACTAGAAGGGAACAGAGCCAAGAGACAGGGACGAGCAGAAAACCCGAATCCTGCGGCCTTCGGCGTCAGCCCTGGAGCCAGCCACGCCTCAGGCTGCCCACCCACCACGCCGCCCCACTCAGGTCCTCTGCCGTCTTTCAGAGCAGTGTGAACCGGGTTCCTGTCCCTTCTAGCGGAAAGGGTGCTGACTGGTACTGATTCAACTTCAAGGGCTCTCTCTTCAGGAAATAATCAGAGATCTATGTAAAGATCAAAGATCTGTGTAAGAGATTGCTCACCAAAATTTGTTTTTATGGCCCATTTTCATTATGTATTTAATAAGGTAAAATGAAATACTGATAAGAAAAATAATGACATTTAGGACATTGTGGGAAGTTCATTCCGTTACCATTTTGGCCATTCTGCTAAACATTTCATTGTTCCTCGTTTAACACTAGGCGATTTATCAAACAAGGATTTTTTTGTTTTGTCAACTGCCAAAAAATAAAAGTACCCTTTCAAATTCAAGGATGGCAGCACTATTTACAGTGGGAAAAAAAAAAAGACCCAGAAAATATACAACAATAAGAGTTAACTAAATTATGATTCATAAAATGAAATACTAGGGTGGCATTAAAATAATTTTAGACTGTTTAATAAAGATGGGGAAATGACTATAATATTTCATTGAATAAAAATAAATTATAAATAATCATACAGTATGAGCCTAATTTCATAAAACACAAATGTAACTGCACACACACAGAAAATGACTGGGGTGAAATGTAACAAAAATGTCACTGAACGATAAATCTCACTGGTGGGACTGCACATAATTTCTGGGTTTTTTCCTTGTTTTCGAATGTTATTTTTCTCTTTTCAGATAGAGGGGAAGGGAGGGAGAGAAACATTGCTGTATGGCTGCCCCTTGCACACCCCCTACTGGGGACCTGGCCCTGCAACCCAGGCCTGTGCCCTGACTGGGAATCGAACCTGCAACCTCTCAGTTCACAGGCCAGCACTTAATCCACTGAGCCACACCAGCCAGGGCTCTTGATTACTTCCCTTAATTTGTAAATATATTGTAATTAATTGATATGTAATTTTTAAATAATCAATAATTCACTTAGAGGACAGATTTAATATCTTTTAACGGAGCCATTGTTGGCATAGTGTTCTTGTTCCAAGATCCCAAAACTTAACGAATTAGGAATGAAAAGAAGTGTAAGAATCTTTTTTCTTAATTCTTTTAGACAATGTGGAACAAAGAAGAACATCTGCAGTTAGGAAACAACTAAATATAACTGGATATATTATTAAATTCATGTTAACAAACACCTCATTTTTTTAGTAAATATTTATTTTCAAAAGTCATCAACAGCTGTTCCTCTTCTGAGTCTCAGTGTCAGAGAGTAAAGCTGAGGACAGGCGACAATTCCATGAGCAAGAAACGGGATGCTGCGGCCACCCTGGGGGGAACCCGACAGAACAGAGTCACAGGGGCCAGCCTGCGTTTTCCAGGCACTGTTCCGCCCAAACCGCAACCAAAAAGGGCAGCGAGACTCAGGCTGGCAGGCCAGATGACAAAGGGCAACAGACCAGGGCAGCAACCTTCAGAGCTGTGGCGGAGGAGACAGGTAAGGGAGGCAACAGCAGGAAGGAAACTGAAACTTAAAATCCAGAAGGGTGGGGAGGGCGGACAGCTGAGCTCAGCGAGCTCGACAAACACCCACCACGGAAGAGAAGAGAGGTATACCCCAAAGAAGCTGAATTTTCAAAGTCGGCCCCTGACCAGAAGTTGGCTCTGACAGAGGATTTTTAAGGCATCACACTGTATGTATGACAGTAAAACAGTGGCTACACAGCATTACACACTTGTCAAGGCTCACAGAACAGACACCAAGAGTGAGCGAGCCCTCCTGTAAAGTACGGACTTTGGGCTGTCTATGTAACAGATGCACCTGTTGTAACACCAGATGTATCCATTATAATAGATGTATCTCTCTGGCAGGAGGAGGTCCGTATGAGGGAGGCTGGGGACAGGGGACCCTATGTGGGAAGTCTGTGCTTCCCACTCAATTTAGCTGTGAACCTAAATTACTGTAAAAAAATAAACTTTTTAAAATTAAGTTGAGTGAAATTGGAGTGAAATTGGTGAAACGCTATTTTTAAAATACATTTTTTTGTTTCCAAAAAACAAAACCAACTTAGCTCCCATCTTTTCTAAATTTTTACCCTTAAAATAAGGTAGGAGACGTGACTGATAGAAGCAACTGGCTTGGGGCCACAACCACTGCAGCCACAGAATCCACCAGGGTGTTCGAGAAACAGCAATGAGTATGACACAGGAAACCCAGCATGGTTCCCGTCATAACGAGACTATCTGCGAAAACCCTGACTCTGTAAATGCCCCAAGAAGAACGAAATTGGCAGGCCTGGAGTATGACGCAAACTGCCCCAGTCTCCAGACCCAACCCGGCCCTCGTTCCTAACCACTGGCTGTGCTTCCATGCTCCCAGTGTGCCCAGCCAGCGGGCAGCTGCACGGCACCTTAGACCCAAAACAGGAGGGGCTCTCAGGGCTACTCTCTCCGAAAAAAAAAAAAAAGAAAGAAAGAAAGAAAGGAAAGGAAAAACCCAACATGTGAAAAGTATTGGGACTTACCTTCTCTTTTTAATCAAATCTTTTTCAATAAAAGATTTTATTTGTTTCTTTATTTTTAACGAGAAGGGAAGGGGGAGGGAGAAGGAGAGGGAGAAACACATCAGTGTGAGAGAGAAACGTCCGTCGGTTGCCTCTCCTACACACCTGGACCTGGGACCTAACCAGGAACCCAGGCATGTGCCCCACCAGGAGTTGAACCCCCACCCTTCCGCTTTGTGGGATGACGCCCAAACAGCCAGGCGCCCGCTGGTCAGGGCAGGACCTAACTTCTTCTAGCCTGTGTACGTGTTAAGCACTTTCCCCTTTGCAAGCCGATCACTGTGCCAAAGCTCCAAAACTGTGCAGCACATCTGTTAACAGTGAAAAGGACAGGTAAAAGCCTTTTCTGCAGTTTCTTGCTAATGCTCCAAAAACCAAGATGAAGCTGTGTACCTGTGTTAGTCTCCCTCCCATTGTTCTGGGGACATGACCCGTGACCTGGATACGCAGATTTAACCCCCGTGCCCCTGCCTCCCTCTGCACAACGGAGCAGAAATGTGTTCAAATATCTGCCTTGTTTTCTGGATCAATTTCAAAGTACGACCACCTCAGTGCTGTAAACTATGCAGTTAAAGCCAATGACTTAACTTTCAAGAACTGAGAGTTTCAGGAGTCATAGAATGAAGGTTTATGTTGAAAGATCTAAATTTAGCTTTCTTACGGGAAAAGTGGGGAGGAGGTAGGAAACAGACCAAAACTAAAATACTGTGATTTGCCCAAATGGACAACATTTTTCCAGTTTCTCAATATGTATTCCCACTGGCCCAGCAATTCCGTTTCTAGGAACTTTTCACAAATATATTTTTATATCAGTATGAAGGTGTACATAAAATACTTATTACTGCATCATCCACACCAATACAGGAAACAACCTAAATGT
Organism: Anoura caudifer; assembly: GCA_004027475.1. Lineage (NCBI taxonomy): Eukaryota > Metazoa > Chordata > Mammalia > Chiroptera > Phyllostomidae > Anoura > Anoura caudifer. The sequence goes on from PVKU01002735.1 coordinate 29,677, forward strand.
CCATGAGTTCTTTAAGCAGATGAGATACTCCTCATATTACGCACGAATTTTGAAAAATTAGGAGATATATCTGTATGTCTTGTCATGGAAAGATGTCCATCATATACTGTCAGGTGCAAAAAAAGCAAATCCTGTAACACTTTTAAAGACTTGTACATATGCAAATTTCTAGTGCACAAAAATTTTAGAGAAGCATTTTTCTCTACATTACACACCTTTGTCTAGCTGGTTTGTGTATTCCATACCTTTTTCACAAGCTTGAAGTCATGCAAAAAGTCCACATAAATATATCCACTTGGAAAAAATTCATTCGTCCCACATATGCATATAATGACTATCAGACCATTATTAAAATTTGCTGATCCCCTGATATATTCCTTAATTATCCAGGTGAATATGAACATAGCCCCGTGCGGTGTCTTTCTGGAAAGAAAGCTTACAAATTAGCACCAAACTTGCCTTAAGTGCCGGCGCCAAGCTTCCACTGCTGAGTTGGATGCTGGGAACAGGAGAGCTTCCCCCGCGCTGCCGGCTCCAGCTCTGGCTCGGAGGCACTGAGCCCGAGCCCGCGCCCTTGCAGCTTGGCCCGCCCACTCCGCCCGCCCCGCCCGCCCCGCCCGCCCGGCTTTCGATTCCCACGGAATGGAAAGTGAAACTCAGCGGGGCCACTGAGCCCCGCTACCGCAGCACCAGGGCGCCTGCGCAGGCGAGCCCGGCCCGGAGCCGCTGGGGCGCCGCGTCTTCACCGTGCACTGGCGCGTTTAAATAGGCTAGGTGTGCAACGCCTGCGTTTCGTCTAGGATCCCAAGGAGACACACTTCTCCGCATTTAACATTTTCAGGTCCTTGTGCACACGATGCGTTTTATAATCGCTTGGCAGTTCACTGTACACAGGCAGCCTTTTTCCCTTTTCTAGCGCTATAATTTCTTGAATTCTGTACCTTAAAATCAACACGGTGCATAGTGGATGAAATCTGGCACATAAGCATAAAGCTGTTACTCTGTCCTGTGGTTCTGCTGCCCTGCAGACTCTGCAGGACAGGATCCACGGGGTAAAGGGTAGAGCAAACCGGGAAAAGAAGATGCGCTATTCATTTCTCATTGGAAATTCTAAAGGCAAAGTCTACTTCAACGCCAACAGGAATCCCCAGTTTGGGGTGCGGGGAAGAGGAAACTATTCAGAGCAAAAAGCTCATCTGTGTAACAACACAGCTGGGAGGCAGCCCTGGGAGAAAAAGGTCCTGGGACCAGGGGCCATGGGGTCAGGTTCCTCTCCGGCTGGACACTCTGCTCCTTGTGAGGCTGGAAAGACGCTCTTCAGCAGAAAGGTGCATTTACCCGCAGAGCCAGAGCAGAGAGCCCCAGCAGCTGGGGCTCGATGGATTGAGCACCGCCTGCGAACTGAGAGGTGGCTGGTTCAATTCTCAGGCAGGGCACAGCCCGGGTTGTAGGCTGTGAGTGGCAAAAAGCCCGTGTTTCTCTCACATGTAGATGTTTTTCTCCCTCCCTTCCCCTCTCTACAGAAACAAATAAATAAGATATTTTAAAAAAGAAAAACCAGGAGGGAGGTGGCTTATACGGACATAAGTCCCTTCCCCTAGCCCCTGATTGATCTGCCCTCATGCAAATGAAGACCCCAATTCTTGAAGTTTGATTGGTTCAAAAGCACTGTCCTGATTGGTCAGAATGGAGCCACTCTGGTTGGTCAGAGCTGTATCTATGACTAGGGGGGGAAAGCTTTAGTCCTATTGGTTAAAATAGGATTCCAGGGAACCTTTATAAGTCTGGCAAGAGCACAGTGCAGATTTTTCCCTGAAATGCAGATTGCGTGTGAGGCCCTTGGGCAGAAACCCTACTAAGCTGTTTTTAAAAATTTTAGCCCAGTGAGCCACGAGGAGCCCTTCTTAGTAGATTTCTTCTTTCCCAAGGCTCACAACCTATAACATCTACTGTATCTCTGAGAAATGCCAGTCTCTCTACTAAACTCTAAACCTAATTTGATGTAGACTGCAGCCTTTGGGTGGAAAACCTATTTTTACCCCAATTTTAAGGATGAGAATATTGAATTTCAAAGAAGTTAAGTGACCTGACCAAGGTCAGAAAATTACAAGAGAGGAGCCAGGATTTCAAAAGTGTCTGACCTCAGAACCTTGGGTCTTAACCAGCATGTGTAAAATACAAGCTCAATGAAATTAGGAACTAACCAGGAGGGCGTGCAGGTACGTAAGGTTAAAGGATCTGTGACATACACTCAGGAAGTGCTTGTTGCCCCTTCATTTCATGCATGTACGCTTATGCGGGTAGGGGCAGAAGGGCCACCTGCCAGAGGCTCAGGTACTGGCTGTTGGGCAGGGACGCAGGATGGAATCTGCCCACAAGGGCCCGTCTTTTGTGAGGGCGGCCCACTGGCAGCGGTGAGGGTGGGAGGTTCCAGAAATCCAGGCCTCCTTTAGTCGGGTCTGCAGTGAGGTGTCACGGCAGGAAGATACACATGTACACAGTATGTGTGGGTGGGTGTGTTAGAGGCATGAGCGCAGACACATGCACATGCTATATACATGCCTACATCCATGTGCATGCGTGAACGCCGTCACCCTCTCACCTGTGCCGAGGCTCCCGTGGCCTCGCAGTCTGAACGGAAAGCAGTGCGGCACAGAGCACAGCGCGTCCTAGCTGGCACTTGGGTTGAGGGCACACAACGTGGTGTCACACGGCACATCAGCTGACCGTCAGGCATGCAGCCAACATCAGAGATGTGCTAAGCCTTACCAGTGGACAGGAACCTCCTAAGTCCTCATGGGTGAAGCGTATTGGGGAAGGATATGGCAAAGAGCAGCGTAGTTTGCTCAATATTTTAAGTCAGTAGAATTTTAGGGATTAAGCTCTATTTGCTTCCAGGGATTCGTAGCAGAGAGCTGTTTCTAGTCAACTGATTCATTCTACCTGAATCCCGGTGACACGGTGGAACAAAGTAACTGGTCTTGCTGCGCCCATGGAGTGGACAAGAGCCGATTTGGGGGCCAGAGGCTGGACACAGGATGTGAGATCCATTACGGTTATTATGGGGGCTCTTTCTCTTCCCTTCCCAAGCAATTCAGTGCTAAAGCCACCAGGCGGGTGGAGCACAGGAGGCATGCACACAGTAGGGTTCTGCGGTGGCCTGGAGCAGGAGAAGAATTGCATCCACATGAGAGAGCTGTCTGAGGAAGCGTGTGGGCCTCTCAGCAGAGGAGAAGGGTACCCACACATGGCGGGGGGACAGCCCAGCACACAGGGTGTCAGAGCCCAAGCAGGAGGAGGAGGGCGTCCGCCCAGGCAGGCTGCCCAGCATGGGTGTCAGAATCTACACGGGGTGCAGAGAACATCCACGTGGGGAGGGGGTGCAGCCTGCCCTAGGTCACCAGAGCCCAAGGGGTCTGAGGAAGGCTTCCGTGTGGAGAGTTACTGAACTCCAGGGGCTCGCTGCCTGCGGCACTCTATTCAAGCTTGAGATGTGGTCGTCATAGCAAGGTGGCTTTATTTACTTGCAGCAAGTAAAGGAGACAGGATGCACGTCTCCTAGAAGTGGGGCTGACCATGGCTTATACACACCGCTGAGTCAATTGCATGTTGATGCCAATATTTATAGAACACCGTTTCTGACAATAGCAGAATACACGTACTTTTCAGACCACTGGCACAACATAAAAATGTGTGGGACACAGTTAAAACAGCACTGAGGAAGAAAAAAGTTTAATCCTCAACCAGGGATATGTTTTATTGATTTTAGAGAGGAAGGGGCTGAGGGTAAAGAGAGAGAGAGAGAGAGACATCAGTGTGGGAGAAAGACATGGTCTGGTTGCCTCCTGTAGGCACCCTGACCAGGGATCAAACCCGCAGCCTTTTGGTGTACGGATGACTTTCCAACCGAGCCACCTGGCCAGGGCCTGAGGAAGAAATTTATTGCAGTAAGTGTCTGTGTTAGAAAAGTGTCTGTGTTAGAAGTCTCAAATCCCCCTGGCTGGCGTAGCTCAGTGGATTGAGCACAGGCTGTGAACCAAAGGGTCACGGTTCGATTCCCAGTCAGGGCATATGCCTGGGTTGCGGGCTGGGTCCCCAGTGGGGGCCATGTGAGAGGCAACCACACATTGATGTTTCTCTCCCTCTCTTTCTCCTTCCCTTCCCCTCTCTCTAAAAATAAAAAAATAAAATATCTTTTTTAAAAAAGAAGTCTCAAATCAGTGATCTAAACTCTATCCGTAAGAGACTAGGGGAAAAAAGAACATAATAAACACCAAGCAAGCAGAAGGAAGAAAATAATAAAGAGCATAAATCAATGAGATTGAAAACTGATACACAAAGAAGAAAAATCTATGAAATTGAAAGCTTATTCTTCAAAAAGATCCATGAAATTGACCAAACTCTAACAAGACTGACAAAGAAAAAAAGATACAAATAATCAATATCAGGAACTAAACGGGTACTATAGAGACCCTGCAGGTACAAATCATAAGAACAGAATACTATACACACTGTACACATAAATTTGACAATTTACTCCAATTAGACCAATTCCTTCAACAGCACAAACTACTACAACTCACCAACAGAAGACAGATTATTTGCATAATGTGCTAATTTGTAAAGAAATTGAACTATTAATTTTTTAAAGATTTTATTTATTTTTAGAGAGAGGAGAAGGGAGGGAAGAAGAGAGGGAGAGAAATATCCATGTGTGGTTGCCTCTGACATGCCCCCTAGTGGGGACCTGACTCACAACCCAGGCATGTGCCTGCGAATGGACCCAGCGACCCTTTGATTCGCAGGCTGGCACTCAATCCACTGAGCCACACCAGCCAGGGCTTAACTGTTAATTTTTAAAACTCCCAAACTTCCCCAAAAATGAAATCTACAAGCCCAGTAGAACTCTGCCAAATGTTTTAAGAGTCAACATCAATCTGTGATGCGCAATTCCAGGAAATGAGAGGGCGCATCCCACCTCATCTTAGAGAGCATTGCCTTGATACCAAAATCAGACACAGGACAAAAAAGAGAAAACTGTACACCAACATCCCTCCTGAATCCAGATGCAAAATTCTTCACAAAACCTAGCAAATAGAATTCAGCAATGTGGAAGAATTCTGTGCCCTGACCACACATCATTTCATTCCAGGGATCAAAGTCTTGTTCAATATTCAAAGATCAATGTTGTCCACCATTTCATCCTATTTTCATCAGGGCTTCCAAAGAACGTTCAAACAGAAACATTTAGAAAAAGTCAAGTGTTAGCGAGGTGCACCGGCACATGTAACGCACAGGGACCTGCTATTGAACACAGCGGTCTCGACATTTCCTAAAATCCCACCGGAGCTGCCAGCTGCAGGCAGAACACACGCTTGACGCGTCCTGTGCTTTTTTCATGGCACACAGGCTTCTCCCCGTCCCCACCCGCCCCCTCCCGAGGCAGCGGCTGGGCACTGGGCCAACCACCGCAGACAGACACGGTGCAGGGCAGACGCGAAACCTGGCCTGGGGGCCCCTGAGCACCTGTCTGTCTCCAGCACAAACTCTCTGCACCTCAGGTTCTCTGCTTGTAAAGTGAGAACACCCGTTTTCAGCCGGTCAGGGGGATGAGCGATAAGGTCGGTGTGCGTATATAGTCACTACCCTGCTGGAAACCGTCCAGTGCCTCCGTGTCCGCGTAGAGGCAAAGCCGGACTCCTCCGGATGGTCCGCGAGGCGGAGTTTGCTTGGGCCCTGCTTGGCTGCTGCGGCTCCCCCCCTCACCACCCTCCACCCGCAGGCCTCCCCTCTGCTCCTCACTCACTCCAAGCTTGTCCCCACGCCTGTGTTTTTGCCCCATGCCCAGCACCCCGACTCCAGAGCTCCCCAGGATGGCTCTTTTCTCCACTCAGGTCCCCACGAAGCCTTCCCCGGCAACCCGGCACTTCTCCTCAACACCACTGCCTTCCTTCACATCACTTGACACCCCCCGAAGTTGTCTCACTTGGTTCTTGCTGTGTGTCGGGGGCAGGAGAGGTGTCTGTTCCAGGATCTTCCCGAGGCCCAGATCCTTCCCTTCCCTGGGTCTTACCTTTGCCTGGCCAGCAGGCTGTGTTTATGGGTGGACACAGCTTAACCTAGAATTAAAAATCCTGATCGGGCCTCCACACATGTACCTTGGCTTCACCTTAACCCAGAGATGGTGACTCCTGTTTTCTGTATTTACACAGAGGTGCTCCTGCCCAAGGGGGGATCAGACAGAGCACAGCGCCTGTCTCAGCCCAGCCACCTGCAGGGATGGGTGTCAGGCTGAGGCCAGGCTGCAGCTGGGAGCGTCGCCTGGGACAGCTACAGGTGCTCGGAGCGGAGCAGCAAAGACAAGGAGACTCAGCCAAGAGGAACACATGTATTTAAAATTCCTCCCCTTCATTTTCTTCTTCAAATGAATCCGTCCCCACTTCTTCATAATCCTTCTCCAGGGCAGCCAGATCCTCCCGGGCCTCGGAGAACTCTCCCTCTTCCATGCCCTCTCCCACGTACCAGTGGACAAAGGCCCGCTTGGCGTACATGAGGTCGAACTTGTGGTCCAGGCGGGCCCAGGCCTCCGCGATCGCCGTGGTGTTGCTCAGCATGCACACGGCCCGCTGCACTCTGGCCAGGTCCCCTCCAGGCACCACAGTCGGGGGCTGGTAGTTGATGCCCACCTGGGGAAAGAGAAAGATGGGCAACACAGGAAGGCACAGGGTGGCAGAAGGATGATGCCCCCAAGGCAACTTCTGGACGTGGTGTGGGCGCAGGCAAAGGGGTGGGGCTGTGGGCTGGGATCGGACGAGGGGAGCAGGAGGTCAGGATGCAGGTGGGTGGAGAGAGGAGAGTGCTGAGGGGAGAGCAAAAGGGGGGTGGGCACAGCCAGTCCAGGAGGAAGGACTGGGGAACCTAACTGGGGAGCAAGGGGAGCACAGGGCTGGGCGCAGAAACCCTTGTGGGGAGAGTCAAGTGGACACTGAGAGCAGCTATCAGGGCTGTTACGAAGCGGGGGGTGAGTGACACATATTTATCTCTGAAAGGAAAGTAGGTTCCCTTGGAGAGGCAAATTTATTTCTAGACTCGGGGTTATTATAAAGTTTATTCTTCCCCAATGGTCATCTGAAGCTCCTCCTAGTCTGTTGTCAATAAATTTAGGGAAGTCTCTCTGCAAAGGGTGAAGAGCTGTTTACAAGGTCATGCAGCAAGTCCAGAGCAATAAATAAAAACGTCCAAAGGGCCATAGCAATGGGGTCAGTGTTAACCAGCCTCATGTCTCTGGGGAGTGGGACTTCTTGGAAGAAAAGCAAGGACGCCAAGCAAAGGAAGGCAGCTAAAACCCCCACTCTGGCGGCTGGGCAGGGTCCAGCCAGCGAGTCCAGCCCTGGCTGATGGTGGGGCTACTATATGAGAAACCTCCCTTTTCCCCACACACATCACCAACCAAAGCCAGCCCTAGCACCTGCAGGAACCCAGAGGAAATCTAAGGTGACAAACCGGGATACTGCTTATGGGACGCTGAGATCTGTGGTGCCGTCCAAAAGACACCCCTTCTACCCAAGCCACCCTTCAGTTCCCAGCTTTGAAACCCATGTCCTCTTGGGAGGAGGACTGGGGAGCGGCAGCAGGCAATACAGCCAAGGCAGTAAATGGGTTCACCAAGGTCTATAGTTCTTCTTAGACTGAAGAGGCATCTTGGCGATGAAGGTGATGCTGAGACAGAGCAAAGACTGAAAACGGGGGGAAGGCCCGTGACACCTTCCGCCTGCAGCCAGCTCTCCTGGCTCTTAAGCAGCAGCCTCCCTGCAAGTCACAGGGAGACGAGCACCCTCGGGACAGCGGAGAGAGGAGGACGTGCGGCAAACCGGCTCCCGCAGCATGTTCTCCGAAAAGCAGGTCAGGGTGCTGGCTCGGCCTCCGCCTCCTGGATGTGGCCCCAGAGCTTCCGCTTGGGAGCGGAGAGAGACGTTTCCCCACCACCCTCATTCTCCTTTTTTTCTACTTTTTCCTTATTCCTTTTCCTATTAGCATGTTTTACTGTTTGTTTCCATTTGGAAGAGAAAAAAAGAACTGCATTTTTTTTTTTAAGATCTTGGCTATTTTCACAATAAAGGTCAAGATTGACCCATAAAACTCGAAACTCTAGATTGCCTTCCAGCAACCTAGAAAAAAAGACTACATGTGTCATGAGGGGCCACACAGTGAGGAGGAGAGCCACGTGCCCTTGCCTGAAGGTCGGCCGGGTCAGAGCGAGGCGGGCACACAGGTAGGTCCCACCACGGGAAAACTGCATCATGTTCACAGCTGCCTGCAGCCTGGCGCTCGGTAACCCTCTGAATAATTCAATCCCGGCCTCCTGGGCAGCCCCAGTCAGTGGAGACAGCAGTGCCTGTCCTGACGCGGGTCCGATTAAGGGCTGTGGCCCACGGTGCAGAGCGACGACCCAGTTCTCATGGGTGGAGCTGGCCGCACGCCCGGCCGTGGAGCTCAGAGGGGCAGCTTCACCAACACTCAACGTCCACCTGGCCCTGAGACCCGGGGTTCTTCCCTGGACCATCTGCATCCCCCACAGATGGTTAATCTCTCACAATAAACCAGGAGACACACAGATCTTTTGTTAAGGGCAGGGAATGACACCTCTCAGGCAACTCCAACAATTGGCCTCGCTCCATGTTCCAATCTGCTGTCGGATCGTGACGACCGGCACCCCTTCCTCCCGTGTGCCCCACCTGCCCACACGGGTTCTTTCCAGGCTGCCCACTCGGCCCCGGGGACGCAGAGCCCTTCCCGCCCGGCCTCCGAGGCGCTTGCAGGTCTCAGGGCAGGGGCTGCAGGCCTTCTCCCCGCGGCTGCCGTGCCCCTTCATTCAGCAGTCCTTCCCGGTACACCTCTCCCTCACCCGAAGTAAATGAAGCGATAAGTGAGTGAGTGAATGAATGAAGGAATAAAATGAATGTTCTCCTCGGGCTAAGCCCCTCTTCCCACAGCAGCCCATGAAGCCTGAAGTGCCACTGGAGCCCACATACCACCCACCCTGCCCTGGGAATGCCCCTCAGCCTCCCGGCTGTCTGCCCCCTCCCTCACTCAGCAGCTCTCACCTTGAAACCTGTGGGACACCAGTCCACAAACTGGATGGTCCTCTTGGTCTTGATGGCAGCAATAGCCACATTCACGTCCTTGGGTACCACGTCCCCACGGTAGAGCATGCAGCAGGCCATGTACTTGCCGTGCCGGGGGTCGCACTTCACCATCTGGCTGTTGGGCTCGAAGCAGGAGCTGGTGATCTCTGCCACGGACAGCTGCTCGTGATAGGCCTTCTCGGCAGAGACGATGGGCGCGTAGGTGACCAGCGGGAAGTGGATGCGGGGGTAGGGCACCAGGTTGGTCTGGAACTCGGTCAGGTCCACGTTGAGGGCCCCGTCAAAGCGCAGAGAGGCCGTGATAGAGGAGACGATCTGGCTGATGAGGCGGTTGAGGTTGGTGTAGGTGGGGCGCTCGATGTCCAGGTTCCTGCGGCAGATGTCGTAGATGGCCTCGTTGTCCACCATGAAGGCGCAGTCCGAGTGCTCCAGGGTGGTGTGGGTGGTGAGGATGGAGTTGTAGGGCTCCACCACTGCCGTGGAGACCTGGGGGGCCGGGTAGATGGCAAACTCCAGCTTGGACTTCTTGCCATAATCCAGGGATAGGCGCTCCATCAGCAGAGACGTGAAGCCAGAGCCGGTGCCGCCGCCGAAACTGTGGAAGATCAGGAAGCCCTGCAAGCCAGAGCAGGCGTCTGTCTTGGGAGAGAGAGAGACGGGGGGAAAAAACGGTGAAAACAAGTCTCTGGGAACACCCTTGGGCGGACAGCGGCAGACAGCCCTTCTGCCCGCCCCACGCCATCCCTCCGTGGTTTCATGGGCATGCAACCTAAACGGCCTTGGAGGGAATGCGCCAGGCGGGGGACTGACCTGGGGAGGCCTAGAGAACATGTGGGGCAGCACACGCACACGCACACGCACACAAGCCTGTAGGTGCGCGGAGGTTCCCGTCCAGGGGCTTTGCTGAACCAGGAGCAAGAGTTCCAGGACCACAGGGGCCAGTGCCGATGTCCTTGGAGGGCCCCCAACTCCCGGCCCCTCCCCCTGCCTTCCTCATTCAATTTTGTGGAAACTGCTGGCCTGCACATCTGAGCCCGACCTTGGAAGGTGGAGCAGGGAACTGGTTTCAGAAATAGAAATGGAGTCAGAGAACCTGAGTTTTAATATCAATTTGCCATTTCCCAGTTGGAAAAACTTGAGCAAGTTATTGAATCTCTCCAGACTCCGGCTGCTTTGTGGTTAAAGTGGGTCAGTAACACACGCTCATCTCACAGGGCCACTATGATAATTGAGAGGCAGCATGACATGCTGAGCAAGGACTGGACCTGCAGTGAGCGCTCCATGTGGGCTTCTGTCCGGATGAACAGGGTTTCTGGAGTCTCAGAACCTCCCTGCCAGGGGTGGTCTATGGTCACTCGATCCAGTGGCTTTGAACTTTGTGGGATCAGACAGCTTTGAGTCTGACGAGTACTGTGGCCCCTTGTCTAAACTGAAAAGGTGACCCTATAAGAAATGCGGCATCCTTAGCTCCCAAGTAAAGAACCACTGACCAAGTCCCACCTTCTTCCTCGGACAGATAAGGACACGGGGCTCCAGCAGACAGTGGCCGCTGCACAGCTACAACTGGGAGTCAAGCCAATGGGCTTAAATCTTACATCCACCCTTTCCTAGCTATGGGGCCTGGGCTAAGTGATTGAACTGCCGTGGCCCTCTGCACCTGTAAAGTACAGTTTCTGCACCTGTAAAGTACAGAGAGGTAACCTCCTCCCTACCGTTATTAAGGGGATTAAATTAAGGAATATAATCGACATTCATAATAACATTTGTGAGTGCTGAAATGTATCCACAATTACTTCCTCTTCCAAGTTCAATGCTTCGTTAGCCTCCAACAAACCAAGAGCTCAGCCTTCTTTATGTCTGGGACACCCCCCTGACACTGCCACCGAGGATCAATAAATATTAATAGGGCTTCAGCCTGTAGGGTTGCCCATGATGTCCAGGTGGAGGACAGGGCTCCATCCCTGCAGACACTTCTCACAGAACGTAAGGAGAAACTCCCAAACTTGAGGCCGTGAGCCTCCACCCCCTCTGCTCAGACAGGCATGAGTCGAAGCCAGCCCACTCTGGCCCGATGCACTGAGCGCTGCCCTCTCTCACACTTACCAGCTTCCTGATGCGGTCCAGAAGCAGGTCGATGCTCTCCTTGCCCACCGTGTAGTGGCCGCGTGCGTAGTTGTTGGCAGCATCCTCCTTTCCCGTGATCAGCTGCTCCGGGTGGAAGAGCTGGCGGTAGGTTCCCGCCCGAACCTCATCTACCGAGAGAAGAGGGGGACCATCAGGCCCCCTTTCCTGTTAGAATACCACATAGCACCCTTCCAGGTCTCCACAGCCCCCACCTGTCTGCGGTGAAGCCCGACAACCTGTCACAGACAGCTGAGAGATTTCCAGGGTGACGCAGGCACTACAAGAGCCAGAAGCCAGGGCCTCAGGCAGGTGAGGAGAAGCAGGTGCCCCCCTGGCTGGCACCTCACACAGTCTCAGGTTCACAAAGCTCGCTGAACGCTCAAGCCGACAGCCCCTCCTTCCTGCTGCTTTTACCCCTCAAGGCTTCCCTTTCACTTTTTCTTTCATGGGGCAAAGTTCCCCCCAAATTTAACCTGGTTTCACTTGCGTTAGAATGTTCTAGGGACACAGAGAAAGATTCAGGGTGACCTGCCCAGGTCCTAAGCTCCCCGAGAAATCACACCCCCCACCCACCTCCACTCAAGATGGTAACTGTGTGTCAGGCCTTGGAGATGGAGTGACTGGGAGGCAGAGCCACAGGGCACAGGGCTCCTGGAGAAGCAGGAGCCCGGGAGGCTGTCAGGGGGGTGCCCCTCCCCTCTAAGTGTCCACATGACGTGGGCCCATGGTCCACCAGATACACCAGCCCCAACTCTACCCCCTCTCCCCTTCAGGGGTCTCCTACCCCTGAGGGGGCACCCATTCCCATGGCGGCCTGGCCGGGTACACTGCACTTTTTGTATTTGGACAAAGTCCCTGAGGGCCAGAGTCCCTGCAGTGTCCAGGCCTCACAGACATTCATCCTGACGCCTCTGCAACGCGTGTGCACCCCTTGCCTGCTGAGCCTCAGAGCTGATGACAGACCCGGGGCTCAGGCCCAGGGAAGGGGTCTGGGGGTGGAGCTCAGGGAGAGACCTAATTCCTGTCTCCTAAGATCCAGGAGGCTTGCGCTGGGACGACAGCCACCTCTGGCTGGAGGTTACTGCGCATCGTGTGCCCGGCACTGCAAGGTCCTACCAGACCCATGAGAATAGGGTGCAGTTATTACAGAATCAGGAATCTGTACTCTGAGATGCTGTTTTGGGGCTTCATTTGTATTCTTTTTAGCCTCAGCATGTTGAAAGCTACCTTGACAATCTCAGTGGTCTCTGCAGGTTTACGTCAAGGGTGTTTTGTTTGCGGTTCAGAGCTGGGCTGGGGAAGTGAGGCCTGGTTCCTGCTGGGCACTGCCCAAGACCATGGAGAATCCCAGGAGCTGGCGGAAGGGCTCAGCTGAGCCACCCCCACTTCCAGTCCAAGGTTCCTCCCAGTCTCCCCCTGCCTCCTGGGGGCCGGGGCCGGCCACACTCACCTACTACCGTAGGCTCCAGGTCGACCATGACAGCCCGCGGCACATGCTTCCCGTTGCTGGTCTCGCTGAAGAAGGTGGTGAATGAGTCGTCATCCCCAATCTTGCCGGCCTGGGCCCCAAACGTGCCATCGGCCTGGATGCCGTGCTCCAGGCAGAAGAGCTCCCAGCAGGCATTGCCGATCTGCACTCCTGCCTGGCCCACGTGGACGGAAATGCACTCCCTCTGTGGGGAGAGGACAGCAGCCGGTCAGAGAGCCCCAGGGCCCCCCTGGGGCCCTATCCTGTGTCCCCACGCCCCCACGATGGCGACCCCCGGCCATGCGGTGCCAGAACCAAGGTCTGTGGTCTCCGGTGCCCGAGCGCCACTGTGTGGGACTGGACCAGGAGTCAGCTCTGAAGAGCCACCGTTTCGTGGTCTGCTCCAGCGGTGGCTTTGCAGGGTTCATCCTTCGTAGTGAGACAGGAAAAGGGGGCAGCGCACACAGATGGAGCGCGGAGTAGCTCTAAACCACGGGTCTCCTGCGCCGATGGGGGGGGGGAGGGGTGTCAGAGGAAGAAGCAGTGGTAGCGGCAGACACATAGACACCAGGTGGCAATAGCTTGGTGTCCGTGCCTAAACCCCAACCTGCCTGGACCACAGTCACCCATGCAGAGTCCCCGGGGTGTCACAGAGCAGACAGACACTCATGGGAGGAGAACACCTAGGAAGCACGTGTGGGGGGCGGAGTTAGCGTTCGGACCCCAGACGTGGGAAGGAGGAGGGGTCCGCGCCTGCAGAGCCTGCGCTTAAATTCTGGCGTCGGAGGCCAGACCCGCTTTGTGCTGGTGGCGGCTCCAATCTCGGCCGCTGAGCAGTGGGCGTGCAGCTGGTCCGAGCTGACTTGTGCACTAAATGTCAAACGCCCACCGGGCTTCAAACCTTTGTGTGAAGCAGAAGGCAAACTAGCTCCTTTCACAGCATTCATACTGTTGGGTATATTGAATTAATTCATTTAAAAAAAAAATAAAGGGTTGGTGCATCTGCGAGGGAGGATAGGGGGAGTGTAAATCAGGCTCCTCCTGAACTCAGAGTGGGCCACTGTCCCTGCCTCCTCGCTGCGTCAGGCCTGCGTTAGATAAAGCCTCCCCTCAGAGGGTCACTGTGGTGTGAAGCCAAGGTTACCTGATGGGTCCTAGTACCAGCAGCTGGGAAGGGGGCGGGGGGAGTGCAAGCGAGCAAGTATGTGAATGTGTGTGTCTGTGTGTGTGAGTAGAAGCCAACCACAGGGTCTGCTGGGAGCAGGGCCTCAGGCCCCTGGCACGGCCCACCTGTGTGGAGCAGCGGCCGGCACAAGGGGACTCTGTGCGCGTGACTCCCACAGGAGCCCAGCAGGGAAGCATGTGCCTGGCCTGTGGGTTTCTATTCTTGTCCGTGATCCCATCTGGCATTTTCTGGTGCTGGGTAACCCAAGCCGGGCACAGAGCCTGCAGAGTGCGCAGCTGGGCGTGGGGACCCACCAAGGGCTGGTAGGAGCACAGGGCTCCAGGACTTGGAGGTTCTCCATGCATGGGGGCAGGGTGGCTGCCCTGAGAAGCAGCTCAGAGGACCAGAGGGTCAGGACCTATTGTTTCCGAATTCATTGTCACCACTGGACACCAGCTCTACACCTGTTACTGTGCCCTTGTCCTTAAGGGGGTCAGGTGTTCACAGCAGCCAGCCCACAACCCCCGAGCTAGGGAAGGGCTGAGCTGCGCAGCCCCAGGCCTGAGTGTGGCTGCGCTAACCTGCTTGCTGTGCTGTGTGACCCTGCCCGAGTTACTTCACCTCCCCTTGTCTGAAGACAGCGAGTTCGCCGTGATAGTTGTCACCTTTACTGACGTCAGTGACTTTACCTGGAAACATGAGACCTCAGGTCCCCATCCCATCCACCTGTATTGTACGGTTTATTTTCTGCGTTCACCTTAGGGAATCAGTTCTGGCCTAAGAACAGGGGTGTCCCACATCCGGGAGCCACCCACGACCAGCACACAGTGGCCAGACTGCATCTCCACACCTGGCACTGGCCAGGCCTCCAAGGGGGCCCTGGGAAAGCCTAAGGAAGCCTCATCCCTTTGATGTCAGGGTAACCACAAAGGCACCTGTGCTGACACTCCTACGGCACATTTACGGGGCTGATTTGTGCCAAAAGCCTGAAGGGGGTTGGGCTGATTCCTAATCAGCCTCCAGGTCTCGTTAGAAGTCACCTCCTGTGGGAAATCTGGGAAACCACAGACCGACGCTGGGCCCTACGGATGTGCTCCCACAGTCCCTTTCCTCCCTGCCATGGCGTCCATCACACAGTTAATAGTTGCCTGTTCACCCTTCCGACTTCCCTGGTGGAGGGAGTCAGTTCTGCAAGGGCAGGAAGCCCTGGTTTACTCTCTGAGGCCTCAGCGCCCAGCACAGGGCAGGGACGCAGCAGGCTCCATGAACAGAGGGATGATTAGCACAAAAACCCTGCCCTGAGGGGGCTCCCATCTATTTATCAAGAAGGAGAGGGGCCAGGGCCTAGGAGGCATGGGAGTTCGAAAGAGGAAAAAAACAACTTCTGGCTTGGTTTCTTGGAGGAGGACATTTGCAGAGAGCCCGAGGGACGTGGTCATGCCCAGGCAGCCGTTTGGGTTGGGCTTTGGAGCAGTGTGAACGAGAGGCAGGAGAGCTCAGGGCTCAGGTCCCACCAAGTGCTCACCTGAGGCTCACCCCCTGGCTCAACACCTGCGAGCTCAAAGGTCACACAGTGGCTTTCAGGAAGCATGTTGTCATAGCCAATTATTTCTCATTGTCAGCCTGGGACAATAACTCCCCTAAACTCTAGGATCCAGGTCAGACACAGCTGGGAGAGGATGGCTCCAAGAGCGTTTCAGAGGGACAATTACTGTGAGAACAAATGTGACTCATCCGAACTTGTTTGAATTACCTCTGCTCCAAACCTTTCGATCAGCGCACGTGTGGGAGTCCTCATACCAAAGAACAGACCGCCAGCCAGAAACAGCCAGAGCCAGGAGCAGCTGATTCTCATCTGTGAGCAAAGGTGGCTCGATGGCTGGGGCACCGGCAGGGCTGAGTGGGCTGGCGGTGGGAGGCCCCAGGATGTCCAAGGCCCTGAGCCTGAGCGGCCCGTAGGGGCAGGTGCCAGAGGTCTTAGTGGGTTCATCTGTGTGCACAGTGCCCACGCTGCCCCCCATTCTTTTCCACAGGAAGATGCTGTCCCCCCAGTCAGATGCCAAGGCCTAGACAGCACTGGGGGGCCACAGAGAAAAGGAGAGCGGGTCCACCTCCTCCTCCCCCCAAAGGGCCACAGGCTCCCACCCACCCCACCACTGGCCCTGTGTATAGCAGCTCTTTCCTCCTTGGAAATTACGTTTAACTTTTCATGTTCCTTTCAGGGCCCCTCAGAAAGGACTCTTAGTAACTGCATTACGGCCCCTGCCCTGAGCCGGGGAGTTTCCCACGAAAATGCCCCCAGCTCCTTCACTCCAGCCGAGGCCTGGGGTAGGGGGCATTGCTCCTCAGGCCCCTGTGCTGCTCCCAGGCGCGGACCCAGGGATCCCTGCACTCAGGAAGGGCCGGGGACCAATGAAGCCGCTGCGAAGCACAGCCCGTGGAAACCTGGCCCGGCGGGGACCCTGCAGAGCTCAGCTTCGCCCCACTGAGCAGCAGCCTTGGCGCAGGACGCAGACACAGAAGCCGTGCCCGTCTTGCCCCCAAAATACTCTGCCCTCCGCTGGCCCATTTTTGCAGGAGCCTGTCTTTGTTGCCCTGCCATGCCTATTCCCATCCAAACTCAGCTGGTGCACCCGGTCCAAGGGAGGGCAGGTGCGGAGGCCCTGGCGCGCACGCGCTCTCGCCGCCGCTCACCCAGCCCTGGGCTCCGAACCCTGGCTGCGCTCCAGCATCTGGCCCGGCTTCTCCGCACCACTACTCAGGAAGGGTCGGAGTCTCAGCTCGGGGAGAACTGCTTCCAGGGGGACACTGGGTACAGACAGGCCGCTCCAGGAGAACGGCAGTTACAAATCTCTCAGCCAGAACGTAAGCAAACGCTGAATTAATGCTCCTTAACCCAGAGACAGCCTCCACGCACCCCACCCCCAACCTCCACGTGCAAAGTCCTTTCCGTGAGGGTGGGATTCGCATGGTCTAGGTTTGTGGATGTGTCATCCTAGCCTCTCAGGAGTGAGTCCCAGGGTTTTTAGAGATTCTGTGAGTGGGAAAATGTCAATAAAAAAGATTTTCCCATCAAGACAATGCTGTCATGCAATTAAACCTTCTAAATGCATAGAACCAAAATAGATGTTCTTTTTTCAAACTATTCAACCATAGTTTCCAGTTAAACATCTAAATTCTTCGGCACACTTAAATAAGGTTTGAGCTGTTCGAATTTTTGATTTTCCAGGTATCTTCATAAACCTGCCTATTGAATACACATGGAAGGTGCTCACACGGCCCTTGTGAGCTTCTTTTAGGATGTTCAGGTAAAAATTAAAACATGCAAGAGAAAGCACTTTGAAAAGTATAAAGCACTAGCTAATGCCAGATACTGTAAATATTGAATATAAACTGTTGAGTATGTTGCCTAGGATTTGCTTCACAATAATGGGGAGAGAGGGAGGAGGAAATAAAAGAGGCACGAATCATCTCAGTGGATAATAGTTGGAGTTGGATGAGGCCTAGGAAGGCTTCACTACACCATTCTCCTCCTGTCGTATATGTTTGAAATTCTCCTTAACAGAAGTTTAAAAGCAAAGCTAGGTGGAGCTTTGCACGTTAACTCTAACCCTTCTTCATATTGTAGGTGAGGGAAAACAGTCCAGAGAGGCTAAGTGACCTTCTTGAAGTCACACAGGCAGCTGCAGAGCCAGAAGCCAAAACTCTGAACTCCTCCTGGTCTGGGCTCCTTCTATGGCCCCACACCAGGCCTCGGGCACATGTGGGTTCCTCTACCCACTCAAATTTCCCGCATGACATCTCCCTGTGCCCCTGAGGTCGTAAATCCCCAGGTGTGTCCCGGAGCAGCTTGGGAGAGAGGCGGTGCAGAATACATCTGGAGCTAAAGCCAGCGGAGCTGGGGCCAGAGCCAGAAGTCTCTGGGCTCTTTCCACTCCCGGCAGCGGCCTGGGTAGGCCGGGAGATTCTCCCCTGGCCTGCTTGTCACTGACATCTGAATCCAGAGAGCCAGGGAACCTGACCTTGGCCTGTGAGACTGCTCTTTCTGCCCCCTCCCCCACCCAAGTCTCCCAGCCCACCTCCCCCCTGCTGAAAGACCGGGACTCTGCACCAGGAGACTCTGGGCACCCACGGGGCCACAGAAGTGGATTGGAGGTAACCAACCCACCCCAAGTTGGGGGGATGTTAGAGGGTGGACCTAGGGGTGTGGAGAGGCCTCCTCCCCAGCACTGTCTGTGAAAGGAGACACATGCTGCTGGGGGACCAGGCCTTGCAGAGTCTGCTCAGCCAGGGTCCCCTGGCCTGCAGAGGGAGATGGCTGTGAGCCAGAGTCCTCCTGACTGACCGCTGGCAAACAGGGGAGTGGGCACGGTGCCAAGGGCCTCAGACGCTGAGACACTCAAGTTAGAAGTGCCCCATACCCAGACAGACAGTGGGGCAGGAAAGGGGAACTACCCTAAGCCCCAGGTGACCGTGGCACCCTAAGTCCCCTGTCACATTCTGGGACAAGGACACAGGTGATGTGGTTGGATTGGGTGCCCTGGCTGGACCACTCCCCCCAGCCAGGGCCCAACCATCTGAACCCCTGGTTTGCCTCTGCTCCCCGCACTCTGGTCCCTCAGCTTGGGGATCCCTCAGAGTGCCTCCTGTCCTGGTCCGGGCTCTCCATGTCCTCCCCCATTTCACCCACGTGCGCACATCGCCTTTAATTCCCTTTCAGTTGCGACCTGCCCCAGGTGTGTACTTTAACCTCCATGAAAAACCCCAACCGGCACCAGGTATCTTACGCCCCTCGGTGCAGCCCCCACCACTGTACCCTGAACTGACACCCCCGGAGACTTCCAACTCTACAGACCCGAAGCGATGGGCCCCTTACTCCCCACGGCCCCGGCCCCCTACCCCCAGGTCCAGGCACCCGACCCGGCCCTGGGCAGGCTCACCATCTCGGCTGCACTCGTCTCTCGCTCTCCTCCCGGCCGGACCTGCCCTCCCCAACTGCTCCAGATACAGCCGCCTCCGCCGTTGTGACACGCTGGGCGGGAGGGGGCTGGGGACAGACATGCTGGGCCAGCAGCTGCTCTGGGCATCACAGTGCCCGGGGAGGGCGGGGCCGGCGGGTCATAGTGGCCCCGCCCTGCCCCTCGTGGCCCCGCCCCTGCCGCCCTCTCCCTCCACAGCTTGGTCCCGCGCGCGCCGCCGCGCCACGGGCTATTTCCAGAGAGCGCGGCTCCGCGCTGGTGCCGCGACGATCCAGCTGCTTAGGGAAGAAATGCGGAATGCCGTTACAGACCAAGTGTTCGTCGCCTCGCAAACTCCCATGCTCGTCCTGCTGCCAGCGCTGGTCGCCCCTGGAAGGGCTGGCCCGGCGTCAAAAGCGCCTGGCTGGGGCTGCGTTGGCTGCCCTCACCCTCCACCCGGGCAAGGACGGGGCGCGGGGGGGGGGGGGTGCTCAGGGGCGGGGTGGCGTAGGGCTCCGCCGCGGAGGGAAGGCTGTGCCCAGCTCCACTGCCACTGCGCGGGAGGTGTGAGCGGCGGGCCTCGACCTGGGCTCTGGAAGCCTGCTTCTCCCACATCGAGGTCCGCCCGGCCATCGGCGAGTTAGGGGATGTATCGTACATATAAAGCAGGTGCTCAGTACTTGAGCCGCTCCTGTTCCCACCGCCCATCGGGGTGCATCAACCCTCCACCATTATTTCCAAATCTGGATTTTTAAAAAATATTTTATTTATTTTTAGAGAGAGGAAGGGAGAGAAACATCAACTTGTGGTTGCCTCTCACGCGCCCCATACCAGGGACCTGGCCCACAACCCTGGCATGTGCCCTAACTGGGAATTGAACCAGCAATCCTTTGGTTCTCAGGCCCACTCTCAATCCACCGAGCCACACCCACCAGGGCACTTTTATGCAATTTTAAATATTTTCTAAAATATATATACATTGCTTTAAGACAAGAAGTACTTATCAAGAGCACAGCTCGAATCCATCCCGGAGGGGCAGCACCCAGACAGCTTTCGCAGACTGCTGGAGGTGCTGGACCCACTGCCTTCGGTTCAGCTTCTTCCTGGTCCAAGAGACCATGGTCTGCACAGGGAGGAAAGGAAGGGCCCCCCTTCCCCTCTCAAACACTCCACGTACCAAGTTCCACAGAGGGTGACAAGCAAGGCCTTGGCTGGCCTGCAGGA
Organism: Anoura caudifer; assembly: GCA_004027475.1. Classification (NCBI taxonomy): domain Eukaryota; kingdom Metazoa; phylum Chordata; class Mammalia; order Chiroptera; family Phyllostomidae; genus Anoura; species Anoura caudifer. The sequence continues at coordinate 49,762 of PVKU01002735.1, forward strand.
AGCCGGAGGGGAAGGGCCACCGTTGCAGCAGCCCCTCCTGCGGGTGCCAGTGCTGGGAGTCCTGCAGCCCAGAGGCTTCCCATGCAAGACAGGGATGGTGGTGAGGTGGTGGCGAGGTGCCCTACCTGCGGTTCCTGGCCAGCCTTCCTCTTTTGGCCGCTTCCTCTGGCAGATTTAACCAGGTGGCAGAGGTTACTTTAGTGCTAGTGCATTCCCCATTGAGAAAACACTGACCTGCAGAGCATGAGAGGCCTGCTCTCACCTCCCCACTGTGACTAGCAGGCAGGCTGCACAGAGCGCTCTGCTGGCCAGGAAGCAGCAGGAAACGCGTAGCCATTACCTGTCACCTTAAACTCGGGGCGGCTGAGCTTCTGAGCTTAGGAGAGAGGGCGGAGAGGTTCCGATGTGGTAAACAGGGATGGCACTGGCCCAGCCACTGTGGCCCATCACGCAATGGAGCCTTGTAGGTCAAAGGAACCTGACAAGGTGCAGGTTACCCCAGATTACTTTCTAAGTGTTACAGTGTGTGTGGTGTGTGTAAACGGAGGAAACGGGCAAGACGGGAGACTAGCTCTGGAAGGGTAAACAGACTGGCTGCAGCAGTGGCCTCAGGGCCAGAAATGGGGCTGTGGAGGGAGGATTCTTTCCGTGAATACCCTTTGGTAACCTCTGAATTCCTACCATATATATAACTCAAGTCCATTTTTAAACTGTCTACAAACACATGCAGAAAAATGGGGGTCACCCGCACAAAGCTGTGAGCGACTCCAATCCCTTCTCCTTCCTAGAAGCAGAAGTTGGGGTCCTCCTACTGCCTCCTACTCCCCCCATCACTGCCCACTGCAGCCTAATTCCCCACCCCTTCCACCGTGGGCCATCCGCCCAGCCTCCCACCACACCACAGAGGAGCATTACCCATTCCAGCACTCCTCAGCACCCCTAAATTTTAAATATCTGCTCCATGTTGTACTCTCAGAACCATGTAGAACCAATCAACTCACTCCAGCAAAAGTCCTCCTACCCCGATACATCAGCATATTAACAGTGAGCCTCAGCCAGGGAGCATGGATTTTAGGGCAAGTGAGGCAGAGCCATGGGCAGGGCAGGGAGCACAGGGCTAGAGGGGCACGCACCCGGGGTCCTGTCCAGCCTGTGTGACTTGGGGCAAATCAGCCACCTCTCTAGGCCTCGGCTTCCTTACCTTACACAGAACAGGCTGCACCAGCCCCTTGTCCCAGACCCCACGTCCCACCCAACTCCACCCCACGCTGCCACTCTCCTCACTCCCACCCCCTCGGGGCCTGCTTCACACTGGGTGTGTCCCACAGCACCATCTGAGAAAACAAGGTGAGTGATGTGTAATTTCAAACATTCTAGTAGCCCCACCAAAAAAGTAAAAGAAACAGATGAAATTAATTTTAATCATAGACTTTTTAATCCAATGTGTCCAAAACATCATTTCAACAAGCAATCAGTATAAAAAGTGAGCTTCCCTTTCCTTTAGTTCTAAGTCCACAAAACTCCACGTGAAGAGCATCTTATTCGGTCCAGCCACATTTTGGGGGCTCAAGAACCACCTGTGGTTGCGGCCACCACCTGTGGTTGGTGCCAGGTGCTCTGACCTCATTACAACCAGAGCTGAATGTGCATGGGAGGGAAAGTCTGCATCCTGAGAAAAGTCAGAATCCTGGCGAAGTCCTGGTCTGGGCCCCTTGTCTGGCCAAGAAGGCAGGTGGGCAGCGTTCAGGGCAGACACCGGAGAACTGGGAGGTTCTGTGGGCACAGCAGCACTGCTTTACACTCAGGTCTCTCACAAACAAGCCCCACACCCCTGTCTTATCAGCTGCATTGACTCATTCCCATAAATAACCTCTGGACATCTCCCTCCCTGGCAGGCAGCCGGGCAACAGGGACACAGCCCCTCCCAAGGGCTCCTGCTCAGGTCAGGGCAGCAGGTTGGAGACCTCATCCCCTGGGCGGACACACGGAGGCCAACAGAGGTCCAACCTCGTTCCAGCAGCCACACAAGTGGCTAGCGATGGAGCAGGCCCAAAGCTGAGCTCAAACACGGCAGCGGGCCATGCCTCCCAGCTCCAAAGAGCTCACAGGTCCCAGAGGGACAGAAATTTTACAACCCCAAGGCCATGGGGTCACGACGGCAGGAAGGATATGAAACGGGCTGGAAGCAGGGGACACTGAGAAGGGATTCCCAGGGGTAACCTCATGTGGTCCAGAAGGCTGCAGGGCTCACAGACAGAAAGGGGGGCTGGACACTCCCGAGCGCACAGCAGAGGTGCATTGGGGGCACATGTGTAGGAACAGAGGCCTGAGGGGCGGGGAGGCAGCGTGTGAGCCAACCCGACTGCCTGGGAAGCCTCACGGAACTGTGTCCTGGCAGTGAGCAGGACTGGATTTTCATTTTAACAAATTCTGAACATCGGAATGCTTCTCCTCCCCCCTCCCCCTCCCCCTCCCCCTGGGGATGTGATATTTAGGAGGGCTGGGGACTCGTTTCCTAGTTAGAGCACAGCCTGGGGGCTTAACCTCAAGAAGCTGACTTACTCCACCCATCTGACCTAGGAGACCTTGATGACTAGAAAACCAACCCATGGAAGGCTAAGGACACCTACTTTGTTCTCAGCTTCAGCAGACAGAGGTCCAGTGAGGGGAAGGACCGGGTGGCCTTCAGCCCCGAAGGCCAGCCCCTTTCCTGGGGCAACAAGCGTGTTACATTTACCTGCGCAGGAACCTGCACAGAAACGCGGAGGATGCCCGCGGCCGGTGACAGCACTCTCCTCCAAAGCCTGTCTGCCCTCTGCTTGTCCCTCCAGCTCCGGATCACCCAGTTCCGTTTTTGGCTTGTCAGCCTCTAAGGCTGGCCCACTTTTCAAGGTCACACAAGCAGAAAAATGCACGCGTTATACAAGCAACAGATTCCAATTAGGGTGGGACAGGGAGCGGGGGAACCAGCCACGGTGCCCACCAGGTGCAGGCGGAACCTAGAGAAAAGGCCACTGGACAAAGTGCAGGGCACCCCTGCAGTGCGGGGTGGGGATGGGGAGAAGGCAGAGACACTAGGGGAACAGAGCAGGGCTCAGCCAGACAACCTAGAGAGCACCCGGCAGGTCACGCTCCCTGCTGGGAGGAGCAGGGTGGACTCACTGAAACTCAGCAGTCCCCAGGGTGGCGCTGAGAGCCGGGCCCTGGTCTGAATAGACCAGGGCCCCAGCAGGTGCCAGCCCCAGGCAGGACCACAGGAAGAGTGCTGAGACCACCAGACCAGGGGCACGGGGGGGGGGAACGGGAGGGAGAGGGACCTCCCGGTCCTGCTTGGTCCAGCGACAGGCCTCCCTGGGGGCAGTTTTCCAAGGGGCTTTTCTGAACTTCAGCTTCATCAACACCCTGACCTGGGGGTGGAATGTTCCATGGACACTCTGCACTCCCAAACCACGAGGGGCCCCTGGGTATGGGGGGTACTGATCCGCAGGACTTGTGCCCTCTGGCCCAGCCTTGTCTCTGCGTGACGTTCTGACGCCAACCAAGCGGGGTGCTGAGGGAGAGCCTCCGCACAGCGAGAATGAGCTGCCTCCCCACCCAGGGCCCAGCCAGCAGCAGGAAAGGGGTCATGGACGGGCAGCTCTGATGCAGGTAGTGGAGGACGGAGGCCACAGAGAAGACCACTCAGTCGAAGATGGGGGGCCGGTAGAGAGGAGAGAGCAGAGCCCCCCGGATTCGGTGGAACAGCTGAGCCAGCCTGCAGAGCGAGGGCAGGGAGGATGGGGAAGCTGCAGAGAGAGAAAGCCATCAGCGTTTGCAACCCTCCCCCCTCCTCTTCCCTCCTCCACACGCAGCCCACTTCCCGCCACAGAGCTCTGCAACCTGGGCACAGGCAGGAATTTTAAAGTGTGTCCGGATGCTTCATGCTATTGGCTGCTCCTCCCCTCCCCAGCGACAAAGAATTCCCTTTCTCTGGACATGCTCTGGAATATACTTTCTTCACCTGGATTACAACGGCCTTAAATTTGCTGAAAAAAAGATTCAAATGTATTATGTTTTCATCTTTTTGATGTACAAAAACTGCAAATGTGGCTGCTTTTGATGAGATGAATTTGAGAAGAGACTTTCTGCTACATTCATTTCTGTATCTTGTATTTGGAGCAGTGTAACAATACCACCTATTTTTATCATGAGTTAATTATACTGCAATAAAGTAAAATTTATCTCTTTGGAATTAAAGCTGAGTTGGTTTGTTTTTGATTATTTGAATTACCATTTTCTTTCTTTTATTTTTAAAGATTTTATTTATTTAGAGAGTGAAAGGGAGGGAGAGAGAGAGAAACATCAACGTGTGGTTGCCTGTCATGCGCCCTCTAGTGGGGACCTGGCCTGCAACCCAGGGCTGTGCCCTGACTGGGAATCAAACCAGCGACCGTTTGGTTTGCAGGCTGGGGCCCAATCCACTGAGGCACACCACCCAGGGCTGATTTTTTTTTTCTTTCTTAAAAGGAAAATGTTATTTTTAAAGAAAGCTACCAACAGGTTACCTTCTGCATACCCTTCCTGCTGGGTTCTAACTGCGGCCCATCCACCACCCACTGGTTCCCCTTTCCCACAGGACCACGGCCGCCCGCCGTCAGGATGGGGGTGGGGGGAGGCAGGACCCCCAGCCAGGGCCCTTCTGAAGATGTCTGAACAGCCCTGCAAACAGCTCCAATGGCCCTTTGCCACACGCACTTAGGGACCAGTGTTTGAGACTAACAGGTTCATAAAAACCATAAAATGTTTTTCCAAATTTTTTACCAAGTCTCTGGTACAAAGTAGAAAGTCAGAGGGTAGCTATGAATGAATACAAAACCACCCTCGCTTACCTGCCAGCTCACTAGTGATTCCTCCGTGAAGCAAACAGAGCTCCTTAGAGGGAATGCCTGTTCCATGTTCAGTGAAGGGGCGAAAGGGACGTCCCTGAGCTGTATTATATGACAAAAGTTCACTGACTTAGAGGAAGGGAAAGGAGGGAGGGGGACGGAAATCCCAAGGTTAAACTGAGAATGGCCGTTTTAAATCGTTTCTGTGACTATGGGCCAGTCACTTTTCTCTGGGGTCCTCAGATTTCTCAACCAGAAAGGAAAAAGAAAATAAAGGGCCTGGAATGAGGGTTTCCAGTTTTCCTCCAGCTTTGAAAGTTACATAATTGTACCCTAAGTCTATATTCACGAGAAGAGTGGAGATTAGATCATAACTCACAGAGGAACCGAAAAAAAAGTGTGAACGCGTGTGCGCCAACCCTCTGTCCAGGGCTCCCTCTTCTGAGCAGTTAACCCTCCGGATGGCAGGGGGTGGGCGGCTGCCCCCACAGTGTACCCAGCGAGCTCAGGTCTGCCTTCCCCACTGCGGGGAACAGAGTGCGAGACAGTGACAACACCCTGCAGTGGGGAGTTGCTGGAATCCACTACGGAACCCTCTGTAAGGTGGAATATTATTTAGCCATTTAAAGCCATGTTTCAAAGAATATTTATGATGTGCAAAATTCCCCTGGATCCATGCAGCTCTATCCATAGAAACAGGCTGAGTATAACCATTACAATAACAGACTCACAGGTGATTTGTTTTCTTCCTTATACTCTTCCCTATTTTCCACATTTTCTGAAAAGTACATGTATTTCATTTATAACTTACAAAGTGTTAAATTAGCAGTTTTAAGGAGGTTACGATGAGGCAGCTCTTTGGACTCTGACGCTGCATTCTGGGCTCACCCTGGGTGAAGGAGAAACTGGCATAGGTGACTGGGACTCAAGAGTCCTGTCCGGGCTCAGCAGGTGGACTGCTCCCAGGTACCCTGCCAGTCTCTCCTGGGGGCCAGCTGGCTCCTGCTCAGGCCCGGCAATCCCTCCTCACCAAGCCGGCCCCTGCCCACCGCCTGCTTGGAAGGGTGGGCCGGGACGCAGGCTGCGGCACTCACCTGGGTCGAACCTCACCAGCAGGAGGCAGAGGACCAGGGTGGCCAGGAGGCTCTTTTTGAAGGGCAGGGATGCAAAGCGGCTCACCACAGAGGCCCACAGCCGGCGAAGCAGCGTCAGCAGTGACGGGAGCTTGTGGGAGGTGCCTGGCAGGGGGACAGAGAGTCACTGCAGAGTCAGTCGCAGGAACCACTTCCCTGTAGCTGAGCCTGGAGCCTGGTTGTGAGACCAACCAAAGGTGGCGACACTGGTTTACTGCTGCGATTCGTAAGGTGGTTCCAAAGGACCGACTGGGCCACCTGAGTGTCGCGTCCTCGAGGAAAGACTTCAACAGGCCCCATCTGCTCAGCTAGGTGAACCTGGCCTATCTGGTACCTTTCTAAATAGCCCCATATTCTACAGCATTCTTTCTGTTCTGGCCTAAGCTGCATGCAGAGAGCCACACAGAGCAACAGGTCTCGAGCGTCAGGTTAGCACATCTCGGCTGTGCCCACGTTTGTGCCGGCATGGAGAGGAGGGATAACGGCCCCCAGGCCCCCAGGCATGCCACAATGGACCAAGCTCCAGGGGAGAGCCCGCAGCTGCACCTGACGGAAGCCGCAGAACCCTACCTTCCTGGCTCAACTGCTGGTCCTCCTCAGAACCAGTGGGTCGGTGTCTCTGCTGGTGCCTTGCTGTGCGAACGGCCTGCAGGGCGTCCAGCCGCTGCTGCTCACTGAAGGCCGCCAAGCCCACCAGCTCCTCAGCCTCAGACACACGGCCCAGGGGCAGCAGCACCCGCCGCAGGTGCAGCTCTGCCAGGGCTGGGCACTCAGGGAGGCCCCGGTTGTCTGGGTCTCGGAGCCAGGCACGGGCCGCTCCCAGCACCGCTCCAGGGTCTTGCATCTTGCTGTATAAAAGAAGGCTGCAGCCCCCGAAAAGAACAGTCAGCGCTGTACAGTGGGTTTGCTCTCACCACCAGCCCCCTCTCCTCTCCAACTCCTGCCTGCGCCCTCCAGCCCTGCCCTGTGGAAGGTGGGCAGTGCAACAGCTAGGAGTTCCTAGAAGCAGCAAGAAGCTCTCTCTCCGCTCCGACCGCCACCCTCTCATCCCGCGTCACACCTCCCAGTCCCACTGTCCTCGCTCTCTTCCCTCTAACCCACTCCAGATCCCCTTTCCTCATCCTCTAGTGACGTTTTCAGGTCTGGGGGAGGGGGGAGAAATGGAAAGACTCCGATTTGGAGGGAAAGGGTGGGAAAGGGGAGAGATACAGGCGGAGATGCAGGACGATAGGAACACCCTCGTGTCTGGAAGATGCACCAAGTCACAGCAGGACCTACCACAGCTCCAGCACTTTGGGCGGCAGCTTCTCAGGGACCTGGTAGTACTGAAGAACCCAAGCCAGCGCTTCCTGCCACCGGTCCATTTCTGCCAGGGCCTGGATCCCCACGACACAGAGGGAGCATTTCACCTCTAAGAAGCTGCCAGCAGAAAACCCGGTTCAGGTTGGGAGGGGGCCCCCCCTCCACTCACATTCACACCTCCACCCAGCTCCACCCTGCTCTTCCCAGCTCCGGCCTCCCTTCTCCCCCATCCTACTCAGGTGGGGCTGACGGAGAGAAAACTGCCCGTTCGCCTAGAAACTAGAAGTCCCTGAGACCTCCTCGAGGCAAAGCAGCTGTTGCCCAACCAGGCATGGGGGTGCAGAGGCAGCTGGAGCCAACAGTTTGCCCGGTGGAGAAATGGGCCTGGAGCCTGAGGGTGCGAACAGGGGCTGCACGTCCAGGCTCCCAGAATCCCAACCTTCAGCGTTCACTGCAACAAGCCCCCCAACCCCTAAAGTCACAACCAGGGCTCCCCAGTTCTGGGGTCAGCATGTGACAGAGATCAGCATCTGACAGTGATCGCGTCCAACTTTACAACCCACACAGAAATGACGCCCTCGAGTCTCAGAAGAGGCCAGCACATCAGAAAGGGCCACGGAGGACAAGGTTTTCTCCAGGTTGACTCTTTATTTTTAAGAGAGAAACACCGATTTGCTGTTTCACTCATTGATGCATTCAGTGGCTAATTCCTGGATGTGCCCTGACCTGGGACCGAACCCGCAACCTTGGCACATGGGGACAACGCTCTAACCAACCGAGCTACCCGGCCAGGCCTTCCAGGTTGACTCTTTAACCCACTTCTTCAAGAGGACCAGAACCCCGATCCCACTCCCCAGCCACGACCAGAAGTGAACAACTTGGGAACGGCGAATGGAACTAGGAAAGGACAGCCCGTCGACGGAGAGTCGAATGCTTTAGATAAAGGACATCTTCCCACGGCGCCATCACACTGGGGCAAAGAGCTGGCCTCAAGGACCCCCGCTGCAGAACGGCTCCCCGGACGCAGTCAGAGGATGACAGCCCGAGGCCCCCCGCCCCCCACCCCCACCGGCGAGCCCCGCACGTACGCGCCCGCAGGCTCGCCCGCCAGGCCGCCGGCGCTCAGGCTCCGCGCCGCCCGCTCGCAGGTGCGCAGCGCCGCCGGGAAGTCCAGGTACACCACCAGGAGGTCCGCCGCTTCCTCCAGCAGAGCCGCGGCCGCCGCGGGCGACAGGGCGCCCTCGACGCCCCCCGGCGGGGCTGCGGGGGTCGGCGGGCTCCTCTTCATCGCAGCCGGACAGGAGGCCTGTCTGCACAGGTCGGGGCGGCCGCCTCCGCGGGGCTCCAGGGCAGCCCGACTCCGCCAGGCTGAAGCAGGGGTTCCCCCCAGCCCTGCCCACCGCCCTTTCCGGGCCGCAGCGCCGGACCAGACAAACGTCCGGGCCGCATCCGAGGCCAGAGCCGGGCTCCCGGACCCCGGGAATGCAGGTCACACCCCGGCGTGCAGAACGGCTGCGCGCCTGGCCTACTTTCTCCGGCCCCACAGCCCGTGCGGATGCACCTCAGCCCGGGAGAAGGCGGGTCCGGGTTCCCGCCTACAGACAGAGCTGCCTACTCCAGCGCGAAACTACACGACAGCTTCCCCGCTCGCGCGGCCCAGCGGCTCTCTTCCGGCGGCGCGCGGGCCTCTGGGAGTTGGAGTTCCCCGGCTCTCGGCCGTGTAGTCTTCCTGATGCAGGTGGGCAGGTCGGGACTACAACCCCCAGGATGCGCGCGCCTCACAAACTGGCGCTAGTCCCGAGAGGACAAAACCTGCCCCAAGTCGGCGACTGTGCTGACAGGAGAGCTCGCCCCGTGCTAAGCTGCCGGGGCTGAGACCAGACTGAAGGACGGAGACGGAGCTGCACCCTCGCTTCCGAGCACCCGCGGGGGTCGCGATGAGGGCCGACCGGGAAGGGCACTGGCTCCCCCGCGCGCAATGTGTCCGCGCCCCAGGTCCCGTGCTGCGCGCTCCGCGAGCGTCTCCGTTTAGTTCTTTCCTCGGAACAGCCATCGTCCCCGCGTCACGGAGATGAACTGGAGCTCATCTAAACACCTTGGTGCAGCCACGCAGATGGTGACTGAAGTGACGTCCGTCCGAGCTGCGGGACGCGGCGGAACCTGCGCTCTGCTCGGGGTGCGGGGTCAGCGCGGAGCACGTCACGTGAGCCTTGGATGCGGTGTGCCGAGCAATTCGAAATGAAGTTCCAGAGCAGGCACTCCGTAAATGGTAGCTTTAATAACAATTACTAAATAATTTCACACACGTACGCAAGTCGCGTTTGTGTATATTCTGGGCTTCACCCAGGCTTTGCCCCGCCCCCCCCCAACTTTATAACGAGTTCTCACGGCTCTGATTTCTCCCCAGTTCCCTACTTTTCGCACTTGCTCCTCCAGATTAGCCGGGCCAGGCCCCGGTAGGTGCCAGCTCACCCACACAGCCTCTCCTTGTCACCGGGTTTAGGCGCACCGGTCTGCTGGGACTTCAGGTCTTTGCAGAAGGTCCTCCTGAAAAGCAGAGGCAGAAACGTCACATCCATCAGACCCTAAGGAGAGGGAAGCCTGGACCCCATGACCGGTAAGAGCATGGAGTTGGGACGTTGCCGATTGCACAAGTCCTTTTCCAACACCTGCCAGGTGCCAGGCCGTCTTCTAGGAACGGCGGGCCCTCCGGTGAGCAAAAGAGACAGAAACGTCTGCCTTTGTGGAGCTTACCTCACAGGGAAAGGAAACTAAATAGGGACGAGCAAGTGAAATACAGCCATAGGTCGGTTGGAAACAAATGCTGAAGATAAATAAGCAGAATTGAGAAGAGAGATTGAGAAGGACAACAGTGGGGTGTGGGGTTGGTTTCTACCTTCCACTTCGTTTCCTAACAGTAAACCCAGGGCTGGGAGCAGCGGAAGAGAGAGAAAACGTGGTTGTCATGCTGAGAACTGGGGAGTTGCTATTCATTTTGGAACGCTGACCTTGGGACCCATGTCTCTTCAGGGTCATTTGTGAGAAGCTTCCCTCTTCCTCACCCAGCAGATTCCAGGGGTAAACAGAGAGCCCTGGAAAGTGGGGGTCAGTCTGAAACTGAAGTTGCCAAAGTATTTTATCAGGTCTGCCTCAGGGTTGACGTGTGAGTGAAAAGCGGCCGCCCCCATACTAACCCCGACCAGCTCAGGGGAAGCCTGCGTGGCAGCCTCCACAGCTCAGACCTACCACATGGGATTGTCTGAGATGAAAACTTCTTAACCAACAGCAGGTCATGGACGGTAGTCACATCCTAGGCTGGAATCTTCTGTGATAAAAGTGAATCTTTACCTTAACTGAGCCTGTCTGTTGTCTTTTTGCCTCTATGATAACACAGCTCTGGAATGTCAGGATGATTTCCTTTTTCCCGACCCCTCAGGACACAGGCACCGCACCAGGGGGAGACCACAAATCTCACTGTTACTGTCACTGTGTTAATAGTCGACTGTTAACTCTCCTGTGCCCACCCGTGTAAAAGAAGCTTGTCTATCATTTACCTTTTCATACAATCCGAGTCGTTTCCCCACTTTGCTTTCTTCGCCCTCCCTAATCTATCACCAAAGGATTTCATGTAACTCCCTTATACCTCTTCTTTTGATTGTACAGTATAAAATAAAGCTCAAAACTTACGTTTTCCACAGCATTTTCTCATTATGTTGAGGTTTTACTTCCTAGCGATTGTGGTCAGTTTGGCTCAAATAAACTCATAAAAATTCTTACAGGTTTGGACATCTGAAGACTATTAGTAATAACATACTTATTGGACTGAAAAAAATCTGCTTCTCAGGACTAGGTTTCCAAGTCTTCCCTGAGAAGTCTGGAAAGCAGCAGGAGCGCCAGAAGCCAGACCTCTGCAGGCTGAGGGGTCTCCACCTCCAGGAGCTCTTGGAAAGGCCGCACCTAGAAGACACCGCTTCCCTCATTCCTAACAAGAAATGTCTTGCGATCCCCGCTCTTCCCAGGAGGGGGCAGCACAACCTTAGAAGAAGCAGATCTGCCAGAAGTGAATTTGCCGTTTAGTGGCACCATAGCAGCCAAAATGAGGTCAAGATATTTAAGGGGTGGGTGGGGTGCAAAAAATATCATTGTGTTCTATTTCTGTGTTTCAACCAATTTTTGATGATGCAGGGCTTCATAGTAGTCTGTGTGTCGCCATTTAACCTTTAGCACTGTGATGCCCCCAAACCAGACCATCCCCTCACTTGCAACGTGGCATTTGTCCTTGCATCCAGCAGGGTGCTCAGTGCATCGGTCTATCACCTTCACCTGTGGATGTGGATTTGCTCAGCCTACTTGGAACACATGACATATTGGTGTTTTTGTAGCAGAAAGAGCGCCAGACAGGAGGTTGAACTACACCAGTTAGAATTCTGTTTGCTTTGGTGATTAAGCCAGGTGACTCCTGGAAAGTCACCAAACTCCTTTGAGCCTCAGTTTTCTCACCTGAAGATACAGGGTGACTGTGAGGATCAGAAGAGACCATCAGGCAACCTAGTGAACTCTTTAAATCACTGGAATGTTTCAGGCTAGTCTACAGTGAGATGGTATAATATAGGGTGAAATGAGTAAGGAGAAAAAAGAATCTCATTCCACTTAAAGGTTCTGTAATTTTACTTTCTGACCTGGAATCGGACTCTTGACTCTTCCTTGCAAAGGTCAGAAGCACCCACATCTGTGGCCAGCCCAGGCTCTCCTGACCTCCCCAACCTGGTGCTACATTTCTTGACAATAGACAGGATCCCTACCTGCCCCTGTCAACACATTTCAGCCAATCAGAGCCCCTTAGTACAGGGACATTGGTGATAAAGGTCTGAGTGCAGGAGGATCATGTCCAGAGTGGACCTTTGGCCAGAAGCAAGCCAGAGAGATAAATACTGGCAGGGTGGAGACAATGTGCTTCCCAGATGGACAAGGGGTGTGCCTTTCTCACGCCAGACCTTCATCGGTTAGATGGCATTTTTATGGCTCTCTTCAAAAGCCTGAACTTGTCACCCAGAGCAGAACTCAGTTGTCCCTGCTTGCTCCTCTGCATGTGGACACGGCAGAACTCTCACCTGTCTTGTGTCTCAGAAGAAATCTTTGTAATCTTATTTATTCCATATAGCACTTTACAGTGATAATAACGATGGCTTAATTTATACAGTACTGTATTAACTATGTGCTTGGTGCTGTTCTGAGTACTTGACACTTAACTCATCTACCATCAACAACCTGGGGACAAGAGTTTGACGGTCATTCTTGTTTTGTCAAAGAAGAAACCATGGCTCAGAGAGGCTGCGTGACGTTCCCACAAGAAGTGCTTGGCTGGGACTTAAGCCCAGGAGATGCAGGCCCAGCGTCTTTCTCCTTAATTGACACCAAATACCAGCTCTACAGCTTTCACTTGCTCTGTCTGAGCTTGACAGCAAAACGGTGAGCAAGGTAACACAGATGGTGGTGGGGCGGGGTGGGGAGAGAAATGTTGGAATTTCCAGAAATCTTAATTCTCTACCTTATCCAGGTGATGAAGGTCAAAAAGGAAAGTTACGGTGAGAACTCAGAGCAGCCAAGGGGCAGGCCTGCAGTCTCCTGGCAATCCTGGCAGCATCAGTCAGCCCTAAAATGGGATATTTTACTCAGTCAATTTCAGCAAGTACAGCAAGTAAACAGATCTTTGCCCGGCACTGTCCCATGTGGCCAGGGCCTAAAAGAAATAAAGTAACAAGTCTAAAATAAATCAGAGGAGCTGCTGTTTGCCTTTGCATTGGCTCTTGTTCCTATTCTCAGACCATGAGGTCAGGGGCACCGTGGTGCTCCCACCCCAGCCCAGCGCCCACTGCCCACAGAACTCTGACCCCTCTCAGCGTCTGTCCTGGAGCGAAAGGAGAACGACGTCAGATGGAACAGTAACGTGAGCAAAGTGGGGCAAACAGGCACCTGAGCCTATGCATTTTAACCCATGACAGTTAAATCCATGTCAAAAATTGTTAAGGACTGTTCAGCCAAGCTCCAGTCTGTTGGCTTTTCCTCATCAAATTGGTATGCTCGGGGCAGGGATGGCAAGGAGGACCCTTCCTGGGGTTCCCACAGCACCACCCTAGGAGGCGCCCTTCACACAGAATCTTTGTAAGTGGCGCATACCTGGCAGCTCAGTTTTTTCTGGGGAGAGTCTCAGTGGTTTGTGGCAAGCAGAAGGAGCCAGCCCTCCTCTGGCCCCAGCCTCTGGTCCTCCTTGGGGATGGGCCCCCAACTAGCAGGCTGCCTTCAAGCTTGTGGGGACTTGCCTGTGGGAAGTTTTCTGGGGGAAAGCTTGTCGTGAATGGTGGGGCACGCTGTCGCCATCCCTTCCACATTGTGTCCTTCTGGGAAGCAAGCTTGTCCTTTGTGTGTCTGGTTCTAAACTATGGTGAGATAGTGGAAGTAGATTCCAGGTAGCTTGCCACTGCCTTGCCCGAATCCCTCATGACATAAAGCGACCACCTGGACAAGTGAATGAGTGGGTACATTCCCCTCTCTGACAGCCAGAGTCTAAGGGATCAGGAAGAATGGAGGTGGAAAAACAGGAATCCCGTTACCATAGGAAACAAGGCAGTTCGTGTGGACACAGGCTGCGATCGAAACCACCGTGTTATTACAGCCTGCGGCATAAACAGAGATGAAAGTTTGTCTGACTCTCTGGCCGGGTCATCCCTCTGGTTCCTCTTCACAAGCACCTGCCACTGTACTCGCACAAACAACTCCTTGTTGCCAGAAATCCCTTTTCCACACCTAAGAAAACACACTTTGGTGTAGGAAGGCCATCGTACGGATCCTCCTAGCTAACGCTTTACAGCCTGAGACTGGATGGCTCAGTATCTGCTCTTTGTTCGTCTCTTAACTTTTTATTAAAATGAACATGCCAAGTAAAAGTATTCCCAACAAGACAGAAGAGTACAAGAGAATAAAAAGGATCTGAAATCCCACCATCCAAGAATGACCAGTTGTGACATGGTGATGCACATCCCTCCATAAACACACGAAGTACATACGTGTAATTATGCACAATTATGTTGCCCTGGATCCTGGATTATTTACTCACAGTCTGTCACGCAAGTCCTTTTGATCCTTCTGTGGATGTTGGTGTTACCCGCTGCCCAAAACAAACCTATAATCCTGCCACTGCTAGTGACAATGTACACATTTATTGATCTCTGTTGCAGGAAAGCAACTGTACAGCCCATATGCTGGAAAGAGAATGCCATGGAGCCCGTCTCCTGTCTTTGCGTTTAATTCTAATCCTTTGACACATTGGTGCAGAACTTTACAACTTAAGCACCTTCAGCCCTGGCTGGTGTGGCTCAATGGACTGAGTGCTGGCCTGAGCACCAGTGGGTCGCTGGTTCAATTCCCAGTCGGGGCACATGCCTGGGTTGTGGGCCAGGTCCCCAGTGGGGATGCTCGAGAGGCAACCATACATCAATGTTTCTCTCCCTCTCATTCTCCTTCCCTTCCCCTCTCTCTCTAAAAATAAACAAATAAAACCTTTTTTTAAAAAAGCACCTTTATATTATTTTATGTGGTTATCACCAAGTGAGATGGTGACATGGGGGCTGAGTGATGCTCCTGCAACAACAATGCCCTCTGGTCACGACTGCATCGGATGTATCTGCTACATCAGTGCCAGCCGAATGGCACTTAGTGAATGCTAGTGTGCAGCGGCTCTGCGCTGTGCCCGCGACACACACGTCTCCTGGACCCTCACCATCCCTATCCGAGAGGTCACGTGGCTAAGGCTTGAGACGTCACGCAATTTGATCAAATTTCCACAGCGAGTCCAGGTGGAATTCTGATCTCAACGGGTCTGACTTTAAAGTTCCCTGTTGTTAATCAGGCCGTCTCTAATCACAGCTAAGCTTTGCACAGCACTTTGCAAAACTCCCAAGGGACATCACGGGCTCCATTCTACGGATGCAGAACGGTGGCCCGGGTGAGGGGACATGCCTGAAGGCTTGGGGCCCGGGTCCTTCCCACCATCTGGATTCTGGGCCCGCTGCTGTGTCCGACAGGCTGCACCCACCTATCTCCTTGGATCAAAGGTGCTGATCTCAGATGTCTTCTATCAAATCTCCAGAGAAGAGAGTTCTCATTAAGGTCTTTCAAAAATCATGCAACGAACTCTGTTTCTTCTCCTGAAGAAACAAGATTGGCCTCATCCACAGAGACCAAGCCCTTGGTCACGTTCGGGCATGAGCTGGGTAGAGGCGAGTCTGTGCAGTTTAAATCAGGTACAAATGATCCCCGTGTACAACTTTCTCGTGCTTTTGACATAGGGCAGAGTTGGTCGGCCTCACCCTTGCCTTTCAGAGAGGAGGGAGAGAGGATGTTTATTCTTCAGGGTGTGAAACCAGAGAGGATGGAAACGATGCAACGAGATGCAGGGAACCATTTAAATGCAGGGCTGGTGGGAGGCATGTCAGGTATTAAAGGGAATGCTACTGATCTACAGGCAAAGAGTTGGTTTGTGGAGGCAATTACAATGAACATTTTCCTTTTTAAATACAACAATTTTTATTTAGAAAGCAATTCCCACTGGGATGAGCTCAGAGCATTTAATATGAGCTGGCTAATACTCCACCAAACAACCTGGCAGTTAGAAAGAGAGAGTTGCCCCCATTTTACAGATGGGGAGACCGAGTCACAGAAGGGTGGTGCCTTGCTCAGGACCAGCTTGCAGAGAGCTAGAAGTAGCAGCCCAGCAGCCCCATCCCACCGGCACAGGGCTCCTGTTTCCAGATGTCCTCTGGGGAAGCGCAGACTGCTTGCCACCAGAGAGAAGCAGCCACCTTCCCGGGACTACAGCTCCCGGCAGACAGCGGGAGCCCACTCCAGATCCCCAAATATGGAGAAGGACTGAGCTTTGGAAGAGGAACAACATGCTCACCCTTGAGAGAGAGAGAGGGAGGGAGGGAGGGAGAGGGAGGGAGGGTGAGGTAAGTTTGAAATATTTAACTCTGTCAGCTCAACATCTGCCTGAAGTCATGATCTTGTTCATAAATCTTTCCCAAGTGTCTCGCTCTGTGAATCAGCCATGAGTTCAGCAGAACCCTGTTTTGTCCTGAGGTTGTTTAGGTGTGTGCTGCTCAAGGCTGCCTCTGTCCTGGGGGTGAATTGAAAGGAGATGGGGGAAGAACAGCCCTGCCGCTCCAGGAGTGGACACCCCAGGGGGCTCGCTGAGGACAGGATGAGCCGCTCCAGCAGGACCAGGGTTACTGGTCATCTGTCCTGGAGGCAGCTGAGCCTGCCTGTTGGGAAGGCAGTGGGAACCTGTTCTGTCTTCATTCTGTCAACAAACATTTATTAAAGTGTCCGGGCTTGGTCCCTGCTTGGGATGCTGAGGGGGATACAGATCGTAAGACCTGAGCTCTGTCCTCAGGATGCTTCGGATTAGGAGGGGGGGTGGGTATGAAAGGAATGAGAGAGCAAAAGGGAGAAAGAGACAGACAACGCTAGGCAGCGTGTGGTTATCTACCTTCCCATCCAGCATGCAGCTACCTGTCACCCACCGTGGGCCAGGCACTGTTTAAGCCACTCAGGATACAGTGGTGAATCCACCAACAGCTTCGGCTCCTATAGATGGTACCTTCTGGCGGTCCCAGGACTGCTGCAGGGGGACACTTCCACCTGAGGGAAGCAAAGAGCAGAGCTTCAAGACAGACGGAAACTCAGTGAGGTGACTAGATTAGCCAAGAGCAGGAGGAAAGGGGGTCAGATGGAGGCTGGGGTCGAGCCGCGCCTGATGAGGATGAGAAGCATGAGGGTCTCTGTCTAAACGAAACAGGAAACCCTTGCTTTTCAGCTGTGGGTCGATGTGGTCTGATGTCAAGTGCCAGAGGGCAGCACAGACACCGGATGGCGTCAGGAGTGTGGCCCAGAGGTGGCTCTGAGCTGGGATGCACAAGGAAGCCTCCCAGCAGAAGGAGAAGCTGGGTGCTAATGGTCAAACACAGTTCTGCTCTCGAAAGAGGGCTGTTAGGAGGAGCTTCAGGAGCAAGGGGTAGCACTAGGAGAGCACGCAGCAGGTTCAAGCGGGTCTGACGCGAAGGTGAGTGTGTAGGGGAGCAGAGGAAGGTGAGCTCGGAGAGACATGGCTGGGGAGATTTGCTACCCCCTGTCAGCATGTCCTGAGCCTTGGATCACAGTAACGGGGGACACCCGTGTGCAGAGCACCCATGGCAGGCCTGCCTGTCCAGGCCGAGAGCCTGGCCCCACCAGGAAACACTTTCCCCTGAGAGGTGTGTTGCCGAGAAGGCTTTTGTGCACCACGTCGAAGTCACAACTCCAGAGGGTGCCATCTACCTTGTACCGTCCGTGACAGGCACCCCCACCAAACGGCACCAACCACAGGTGCGAAAGCAGAGACATTGGTAAACACACCGTGGAGCATAAAGCACCAGCCCACCAACAGGTGACACGTGGTACCCGAGAGCGTTCTTTACCTCTGAGACCAAAACCTGGTGGGAGGAATGGCAGCAGAAAAGGAAGAGGAGTGGGGTGAAGAGGATGCAGGGAGAGTTGGAAAGGAGAACGGGAGAGAGGGGTTCAAAGGGGAGGCCAGGGAAGAAGCCCTTAGTTGGGGTCATCCTGTCACCTGGCAGGAAAGGACGGGGAAAGAAGGGCAGCCAGAGGGGAGGACCGGGCAACCGGGCCAGCTGAGCTGCTGGGCATCCCAGCAGAACTGCCCTGTGGCTGTGGGCACACCCTGCAGGCGGTGCATCCCCGGCGCTGCCGTCCTCTGGCCTCAGCCGGGGCCACGCTGCCGTCTGTCAGGCCTGAGATGATTACTGGGCGTGAAGAATAGGCTGCAGCTCACACAGGGGTCTTATCCTAACTGCTCCCTTTCCCCCTGAGTCTGGGGGAACCGCAGTACTGTCCTCATAGGTCAAAGCAGCCAAACAGAGAACGGGACCTGCCTGAGCAGGGAGTGGCTGGCAGCTGAGCACCTGGCACACTGTCTGGGAAAGGGCCAGGTGCTGCGTCTGGGATTGGGCCTGGGCCGTTCTCTGCCCAGCTGGGTTCATTCTAAGTTCTTAGTGACAGTAAGTAGCAATAAAACTTTCCCCTGGGCTGTCCAACTGACATTCCACACCCCTCAGACAGGAGAGACCCGCAGGTTCCGAAGTGCAACAGTGTTTCTTTCCAGCCTTTCCTCCGACCCCACAGACCCCACAGGGACAGAGCTGCCCTTGCTCCCTGCAGGAAACACCCTGGAGCCTGGTTTCGAACTTAACTTATTCTGGAAGGCTGTTTGAGGAGCGATTTGTTCAGAAACTGAATCCTTTTTTCCCCAGGTATCTGCATGAAATGTTGTCAGGTTGAGAATGGAAGTTCTATTCAACAACTGAGACGTGTGTTCCTTGAACAGCTTGGTTGAGAACCGCATTGTTTGAGATGGGGGACATTCGAGACCTGAGGTTTCCCTCTGCAAGCTGCCTGCCCTGCTCCCTCTGCAAATGCCCTGCCTCAGAAACCAGGAGAGGGGTTTCTGACTTCAACAAGCGAGCCTCACAGGATGTGGAAAGGATCCTTGGGATCCAAAGTCCCCGAGCCCACCGTAGCTGTGCCCCATCAAGCTGGTGGGGAACCTCTGACCCCAACTTTCCCGGCCGCCCCTCCACCAGGTGACAGCACAGCTCACCCTGAGCCTGGGCTCTGAGTGATGGTGTGTGTTTGCAACTACAGGGCGCAGCTGCTGCTGGGCCGTCGGTACAGCTGGCAAGATCCTTTGGGCAGCGGGGGCTCCTTGCTCCCTCCACTCCCAAGGAGGAGGCTTGCCCCTCACCTTCAGGGTCCAGCTTCTGCGCCCCCTTCCAGCCTATTTCTTAAACCCACAGCTCGGGTCACAAGCCCTCTGTCCTTCCAGGACCCACCCTTCTCTCCGAAGCCTGGTGCTTTGAGGAAATTATTCCCTCTTCTTGGGAGCCCTTTCCCATCTCCTGAACTAAGTCCTTGTGACCCTCCAGGGTTCAGCTCAATTATCATGTCCTCTGGGGAGGTTGTCCTGACCACTTCCTCACCTCTGCGGGTGGGTCAGGTAGCCCCCAGGACCGACTGCCTTATAGCACACTAACTGTTTAGTGAAGCGAGTCCCCTGCCCAACTATTTGCTTCTTCAGGGTAGAGAGCTGGGCATTTCCTCTCTACTTTTCCAAATCCTAACCCAGCAAAATGGTCGTGAGTTCGTGTTGATCGAACGAATGGCCAGGATCCCTTGGCCTAACGAGTAACCAGGTCCCCAGCAGTGAGGCCAAATAAAGAAGTAAGGCTGGGAGGTGACCTCAAGTTGCCAGGCCAACCCCCTGTCTTCCTGACATACCACTTCCTGGAAAATTCCTTTCCCTCCCCCCACCTGCTCATCACCCCCACCTCTCACCACCCTCCACCCTGAAGTCACTGAAGGGGACCAAGGTGTTGCCACCTCAAACACGCCTTTTAGGGCATTGATATTAAGCTCGTTACTAAGAAACAAAAGACTCAGAAAAAAGCCTATGACCCTTCCCCTCCTCTGCCTAAAGGCGTTCAATAGAAGACGGAATCTTAGCCTCTTTGAATTAAGTGCGGCAAACGGAGGATCCAAGCAAAAATCTGTTGGCTAGAGCCCCTCTGGGCTCCCAGCAGCATTTGCTCGCCACGAGCTTGCTTTTCCTCACCTGCCTTCGCTCCCTGGAGCCCGGCCCCTGCACTGCACCCGGAGTTGCCGATGAGCCTCAGCTGCCCCAGGGCGTCTTCGGGCCCCACATCTCGTGACAGCCCTGACTGTGCACCCGTAACACACGTGGGCCTCTCCTCACACCAGCCTGTGTCTTGTGTCAACCTGATGATCAGCTGGAGGAACCTAGAAGCTGGGAGGAAAGGCATTGATTGTTTCCTGCCCCCACGCTCCCCTGAGTACTCGTTTGGCTAAGCAAACACTCATTTCTTTCTGAATAACCAAGAAAGCACTTTGTGTGCTTGGCTGTCGACCCTCCTTTCCCTCCTCCTCTTCCTAAATCTGGCGAAGGCCGGCTCTGCACCTTTCCAAACCGCACTTGGATGGGCCTCCGTCCCCACCCACCCCCTCCCACCTGAACCAAGGGGGGAGCACAGAACTTCAGGGAGGGTCCAGAGGTGGCCTCCTGTATCGCCCCCGCCCCCATGCCCCCTGCCCCGCTTCCTTCTTCGTTGCTGCGGGAGGTGATCTCTGTGAGCTCGCCTGGCGGGTACCACAGACATGAGCTCACTGAGAAGGTCAAGCTCGCCTGACTCTGGGTGAATGTTTAACAGAAATACCTGGCCAAGCAAGTTCTCCAGGAGAACCCGCACTCCTCTCCCTGCCCACTGCACGGACACTCAGTGGGAGTGTGACTCCTGATCCCCAGGCAGGACCTCCACACCCCCAGTGCCTCTCCCTGCGGGGTAGGGGTGGGGGGGAGTTCTTCCTGCAACTGGGGCCCTGGGCAGCACTTGCCACCAGCAGAGTCCCACCCCTCACCCGGCCCCAGACCAGAGGGGGGGGAGGGCAGGACCCCGGCAGAACCCCGAGGAAGGGCAGTGTATCCAGTTCTTTCCTATGACAGAAAACGGGGTGCAATGGTCGCTGGCGGTGTACCCATGCCAGCTGCAGGCTTGTGGAAAAAATCAGCTAATCCATGAATCATCCTGTTTACACCAGAAACAAATGGAGACTTTGCGCCTTTGATTCACAGCTGGGGCAGAAACTACAGGTTGTGTTTTAGCCCCTTCTGACCGCGGAAGACTGTGGCACCAGGCTTCTGGGCTCCACTCACGGCGCGTCGTGGGCTCGTCCCGGGTAACGTCCATGTCCGACAGACCAACTGTTTATAAACCAGGGGTCGCAGCACATCCATGTGCCAGGAAATTGACTTACAAGACGGTGACTACGTTTTTTTTTTTTTTGAAGACACAGAACATCAGAGTATTTCACAGGTAGGAAGCGTGGTTTTGGGGTAAAACATTTATTTCAACAATACATATTATATGACAACATATACTAATAACGTATTTTTCCATAACATAACACGTACATGAGTACTAGGTCGCAACATCGTGGGTTGTAACCAAAAGTGTGAAAGGGGGAGGAGCCATGCCGTAGACCATTATTCGGAGTTAAAAGGAAGTCCGGACCTGTGTGACCTCAAGGACAGGAGCTTCGGGAAATAAGGGAGTCACTGCATGATTGCACTTCCGTGCGGGGCCTCCCTCCGCCTCGTTTGCAGAGACGGAGACAGACCTGCCCCGTTGGGGCTGCGTGGGGCAGGGAGAGGCAGGTTCTGTTTAACAGGGACAGGCGTTCGGTGTCGCGGGACAAAAGTGGCTCCGGTGACACCACACAGTGAACCCGCTCAATGCCACTGGATCCACTTACCGCACTTCAAACGCTTAAAATAATCAAAAGGGTAAATGCGATGTTTTGTGTATTTTCCCACACTTTTTAAGAAGCTATCGGAAGCCTCCAGGCTGCTGGCCCAGCTCTCAGGGACCCCAGGCCCCGCGCCCACTCCCCAAGCCGTGCCCTGGCCCGTCTTTCCAGTTTCGTCATT